>NW_018926862.1:0-12167 GCF_002207925.1 Prunus avium | reverse complement strand
TGTGCCCAGAAACTCGGAGTCATCCAAAAGATACAACATGAAAGGTCTTAGGCCATGTCACCTGTATATTAAAATCTTTTAGTGCGCACAATAATGAAATGTTGAACACAGTAGAACAAATTGCCATAAATCATGCATGGGAAGTTGTTGTTATCAGATCCGTGGCCAATCCTCATCACCATCAGCATCAATGTTATCAGATCAACCAAAACATGGCCCAATCTGATTTGGTTTCTATTCACATATTTTGCTTTTGACCACTGTAACATATACCTACCTCAAACATGGCCCAATCAAAATCACTAAGTGTCTAAATTTTTGTTATGGACAGCTGTATTTCATACCAACACGTTCCAAAACCATCTGAAATTCGGCTAGCTCGAACTTGATCAGAACTCAGCGCAAACTTTAATCCAGTTCAGTTGGCCGAAGAAGCTGATGGGCCAAGCTTTATATTTGAAATGAACTGGTTCGATCTCAAGCACAATGCTTTGCATTTTGGACCAAGCTTGGGACTCCATTCTGACACACTTAGTAGTAACTAACTAACTTAGCACGAACATAATTATAGTCTGAATTGTAGTGAATAACTATTGCAGGGGAAACATGACCTTGATGCAAACATGCAATTACCGGCAATAATTGCATATACTGATTTACAAAGTCATTAAAAATGAATTTTATTCCAATTTAGGCTTAAATAGACTACGCAATTGCACGTAGCATGATACAAAAACCAGCATCTGATTTTATTTGCAATCAATCAACCACCAACATAACCAAAGGGCTGTTGGTTAATTTATGTCAATTCACTTCTACAAAGCTTGATAACTCAATCAGTAGCAAAGTGGAATTAAAGCTAATAGTAAAATAAATTGAGAATTTAAATTGCACATCCACTATATATAATTTAGATACAATGATATTTAAATTACAATAAAAATTAAATTTAAAACTAAAAGTACTATAACTGAACCAAGACATCTAGCACTTAGAACATGAGCAACACAACCTTTCTTTTGTTCTCCACGAGCCCGGCCTTAAACACAAGCAAAAAGAGATAGAAAATGAGTTTGTTAAAAGGCCTTGGGTACTTGTTTATGCAATTCAAAAAAGAGGCTTAATCAAGTACAACAAAACTCTGACCAACATAAGGCTCTATATTTTATAGCTTTGCTGCTAAAAAAAAAAGAAAAAAAAGAAAGTGAAAGTTCATGATTTCTAAGGTTGGAATGGAATCATTCAAACTCGGATCACCAATCAAGGATCAATTTGATATGATTAAACATGATCTTTTCGCCTAATGTTAGAAGCATTACTTTCGACCAAAAAAAATATTCTAAAAAAATTAGAAGCACAGATTAAAGCATGTAATGCCCATTGCGAAGAGAAAAGGAGTTAAAGTGACAAAATAGATGACAATCAGAAGTCAAACAGAAGAGAGACAGATCTAAGAATTCAGTAGTAGTATTTTGAAAATTTGTTTTTGCAAAATTATATATATACTAAACGAATCCAAAAGTCACTGTTCCTAGACTGTAGCTTAGGAATAGTGAGTTATCGATTTTGCCCTTTACTGAATTTTCCCTTATGTTCCCTTTTTGCCCCTTCCCATTTGCATCTCTTTCAATTCGAAAGTTTCGTTCGCTCTCAGCTTTCCAGTCCGTTTCAAACCAGTTGGTTGGGCTGGTTAGGGGCAGCCATGGAAGATCAAAGCTCACTGTTCTGCATGCGTGGGGGCCGTCGATTTTCGTTTGGGGAGGGGCGCTGCAAATCCAGCCGCCCTTTTGGTCTTTATCTCATCGGTTCTCCTCTCAGATCTTGCGTTCGTGTTTTGCCGTTCCAGATGCGCTTCATCATTCTTCTCATCGCACGGGTTTTAGCTCAAAGGATTTCTGGGTTTCGTTAAAAAAGGTTGGTTTTAACGTTCTTTTGGTTTTCTAGGTTGGTTTATTCATTTGTCATGTCGAAAATTGAGAAGTAAATCAGAAATTGAGTTTGGTTTGTTATTACAGAGTGGAAGATCTAAGGAAAAAGAACTGGAGTAATCAATATGAGAACCCCCAGTCTGCTCATCAATCTGGTAATTGATGTCTGTGTGGCTGATATTCTGTTTGCGTGTGGTTATAGACTCCTGCATTTTTTTTTTTATGACTCCAGATCAGAATTATAATTCTAATAGATGTTATAGATTTTCTGTTTGCGTATGGTTATAGATTTTCTGTGTGGCTGATTTTTTTTCTGTTCGTACTTATCTTGCGTTCCCTTTTTATGACTCCAGTTAAATTGGACATTTCAAGAACTATTTTCTTCACATAATTATGTTTATCACATGTCACACCCTCCCATTGGTCTCTGCAATGGTCTGAACTCATGTTCCAACCCCATTTTGATATCTCTCACTGAATTTCCTGGTGAAAGTTTGTCCATGAATTGCACCGGTACTTGCGTGAGTTGCTTCAAGTCTTGATCTTCTGAATTAGCCATTGGAAAGATGAGAAAGATCAAAATGGCCAGTACCCAAGTGGGAAAACGATTCATTTTTTGTTATTTTTATGTACAAGTAGAGTATTTTGTGGAAAATGGTTCTGTGGTTTTGGTTTCCGCTTTATGAAGTGGGCTTCATTGATGGAAGTTGCAAAACAAGAAGAAAGTAAGTTTGTTGCTGGAATATGACTTGGTGCCAATTGGCTGATACAGATAGAGAGTTTGAAGTATTCTTTATGGTTAAGGTTATGTACCATGAGGAGCTTGCAGAATGAGCCTTACACCGCGCTATAGCCAATAACAATTCTGAAAAAATAAGTGGAGCCATTGGAAATTTGCGTGTGGTTATAGATTTTCCGTGTGGCTGTTTTTTTTTAATTTTTTTTTTTCTGTTCGTACTTATCTTGCGTTCCCTTTTTGGAGAGCAAGTAAGACTTTGTGCCTATTAGTTGTTAAATTTTCTGCTTTTAGTGAATTTGAGGGGTATAAATGGAAGTGGAGGGAATTGGGTTTGGTTGTGTGAGTGAAATTATGCATCTTTTTGTGTTATTTCAGTCCAAGTTTGTACCTTTGTATATATGAGTGTGTTGTTCTATTTTGATATATGAGTGTAAAATCTTACTTTACCGCCTAACATGAACATTTTGCCCCAAAGTTTGTTTAATGACTGACAAATGTGAGGAGTTTGAAAAAGGTATCTGGGGTATAGAAACCCCCCAAAGTTTCAATTCAATATTCTCTCATGGTGAATATATCTAACTCCTCAGATGTACACCTCTATCCTGAGCTTATATTGGAAGGTTGCAGTCTTAGGAATTTAAACCCAGGATCTCCGGCGTAGTTAGCGTGATAATATTGGTTGGTTTGTTGCCATTCACAGTATTGTAATAAGATGCAGGTCAATAATTATTTTATATTCTCAATTCATTCATGTTTGTATATTTTTTTTTTGAATCTCATGGAATATCTTTCTTTTATAACATATAGCGATGATCCATTTCACCAGTTGGTTATTTCTGTTTAACCATATAAGTTTTCTTTTCCCCATCTAATTTTTAATTTTTTTAATTCATGGTTAACTGGTCCTTATTGATTGTATCTTCTGAAAGAGATTCTTTTTGTGTCTGCAGAAAAGAAAAAGAAAAAATCCCAAGCTTATAGACTTCTGGATATGTTTTCATTTGAATTCTGTATGCAGCTTCTTTATGATTTCCTTTTTTTCCCCCACAGTTGCAGTAACACAACCTGTAATATATAGTGTTTTGGCAATTGGGTAGTTGAGTTGTTCCCTGTCTATTTTCATCGCTTTATACACATTTCACGCAATTTAAAAACCCGCAGCATCGCGCGGGCAGTTTTTGCTAGTATTATCATAAATCAAATAAACGTCACCCCATAAGTTTTTTTTAAAAAAAAGACAATCATTAGAATAAAAAAGACAAAAGGAGTGAAATCATAACCGTTGCCAATTTAGAATGAGCAGCTTGTGGAACCAGAGCCGGCTCAACCATGCATCCCCACTATACTACAGAAGCTCGTTTCTGGTTTTTCAACCCAACGAAATTATTGAGCTCAGGAACCATAGGAGGGAAGGAAGGGCCATCAGGCTCTACAGCCATGAATTTAATACCCTCTTCGTGCCAAAAGCCCAAACAAGAAAACCAAAGGCCCAAACAAGGGAACCCATAACAAATCGAGGAATAAAACATACAACATGAGAACTAATTTTAATTTCAAAATCGCAAGTAGCCCATAGTTTATTGGAGCAAAAAATTTGGATCCAGCAAGATCGAAGTGATAAAAGGAAGAGGTTTAGAATTTGTCATGCCATTTCTCACCTCTCATTTCAAGGGGCCATATCTTTTCAAGTCAATGGATGAGGGTTAAGTGGGTGGACATGTGTCAAACAATTAGATAGGAAAGACAAGGGTGCATGTAATTTTGGGACAGCCGATCCGCTCCCAGGGAACACATTATCCCATGCACATAATTTTATCACTCAAAAGATAATACCACCGAAAGCACTTGTCAAGCCAACAAAGTCAAAGGTAGGTCCCATAACAAAACACATCACATGCCATCTACTTGTCGATATTTCCACGCAGACAGTGTATTTGTTCACAACACCTCATCCATGGCACTTGTGAGAGCAGCTCGGAAAACCTCCTCTTCTTAAACTTGTCGGTATTTTCATTATGACGTGTTCCTGAGTTTCAGACAAGAAAACCAAAGGCCCAAACAAACAAGGGAACCCATAACAAATCGAGGAATAATACATACAAGATGAGAACTAATTTTAATTTCAAAATCGCAACTAGCCCATAGTTTATTGGAGCATAAAATTTGGATCCCGCAAGATCGAAGTGATACTAGGCAGAAGTTTCCTGGCAATGGCATGGTGTGTACCCAGAATTTGTCATGACATTACTCACTTTTCATTTCAAGGGGCCGTATCTTCTGAAAAGACACAAATAAAGCTGCCACTAGTTGGATTGCTTTTGTCACTTTCTCCCTTTTTTATCTAAAAGAAAGAAAAAAAAAACATAATGATTTCATTTACTTGACTCAAAATAATTGCTTTCATTTGGTCATTCACAATCTGCTTGTTTATTATACAATCCATCCAGGCAGTTTACTTGTTCACAAACCTCCATGGCACTTGTGAGAGCAGCCGATCCACAAACCTCCTCTGTTTCCAGTACTTCTCGATATTGTCGTTATCACGTGTTCCTGAGTTTCAGAGGCCAAGACACTCGCAAGACTTTCACTGACCACCTCTACACGGCCCTTGTCAAAGCCGGATTTCGCACTTTCCGAGATGACGATGAAGTCGAGAGGGGAGAAGGTATCAAGCCCGAACTGCAGAAAGCAATCAAACACTCAAGAACTTCTGTTATTGTGTTTTCGAAAAACTACGCGTCGTCCAGATGGTGCCTTGACGAGCTCGTCATGATCCTTGAACGCAAGAGGATCTCAGCTGACCATGTCGTTTTACCTGTCTTCTACGACGTGGATCCATCCGACTTGCGGAAGCAGAAAGGAGGTCTTGCGGAGGCATTTGCTAGACACCAAAAAACCCAACCGTCGAACAAAGTGAAGGAATGGAGGGAGGCACTTGCAGAGGTTGCAGATCTGGCAGGGATGGTCTTACAAAATCAAGCTGATGGGTAATTTCTTTTATCTACAAGTCTCTTTCTAAAGTTAAAATACTGAAAATAGACTTACTTTTTCTGAATTTTCATATAATATTTCTGAATTTTCGTATGGCTTGTTTTACTTTAAAATGTATCTTCCTCAATATAAACTTAACAGTAAGAATATTCTACTATCCTTAAAATAAAATAAAATAAAAAATTAAGTATAATTATTTCTACTTTAATACAGGCGTATTTTAAAACTTCTCACAATAGAGTTGAAGTCCAATAATTAATTAGACGGATTGTACTATTGCAAGGATGTTTGATATATTTTTTTCATTTGGATTGCAACTTTTCAGACACGAGTCAAAGTTTATCAACAAGATTGTTCAAGTGATAGGAGAAAAACTACGACGTAGACCCCTAAGTGTTCCCCACATCATGATCGGAATGCATTCTCGAGTCAACGAACTTAATTTATGGTTACAATATGGTTCAGATGATGTCAGCATACTTGTAATTTATGATGGGATGAGTGGAATAGGGAAAACAACCATCGCAAAGACTGTTTACAATTCAAACTTTAGAATATTTGAAGGAAGCAGCTTCCTTGAAAATATCAAAGAAGTTTCACAGCAACCCAATGGCTTAGTTCAAATACAAACACAACTTCTTTCTAACATTTTGAATGGGAGAAAAATGAAAATAAGCAATGTTAGTGAGGGATTAATTAAGATTGAAGATGCAATAAGCTCTAAAAGGGTTCTTCTTGTTCTCGATGATGTGGATCATATGGACCAATTAGATGCAATATTTCAAATGAAAGCTCGATTTTATCCAGGAAGTAAAATCATCATAACAACTAGGCGTGCAAGATTGTTAAAGGCTCATCAAGTTACTAAGGTGTATGCAGTTGGAACTTTGACTCAAAAAGAATCATTGGAGCTCTTCAGTTGGCACGCTTTTGGCCAAGACCATCCTGTTGAAGATTACATAGAATATTCAGAGAAGCTAATCGATCATTGCGGAGGACTTCCATTAGCTCTCAAAGTTTTAGGTTCTTCTTTGTTGGGGGAAAGTATATGTCTATGGAAAAGTGCATTGGAGAAGTTAGAAGCTATTCCAAATGGTGAAATAATAAATAAACTAAGAGTAAGCTATGACTCTTTGCAAGATGACCATGACCGAAATTTATTCCTCCACATTGCTTGTTTCTTTATCGGAAAGGACAAAGATTACATTGTTAAAATACTAGATGGATGTGATTTCTATCCAATTGTTGGCATTCAAAATCTCATCGATAGATGTTTGATGATTATTGATGAATGGGACAAGGTGCAAATGCACAACCTGATTCGTGGAATGGGAAGAGAAATTGTTCGCCTAGAATCAAATGAACCTTGGAAACGTAGTAGAGTATGGTATCATAAGGACTCTTTCAAAATCTTGACAGAAAAGAATGTAAGAAATATGCATTCTTTGTGCACATATATGTTTTTCTTCTTGTAAATATTTTCCAAATGTTTTTCTCCTTTTCTTTTGTAGGGTACGGAAACAATTGAAGGTCTTGTCCTCGACATGCACATGTGCCCTACTATAAACTCAAATGAGAAAGTCTTGGAAACCAATGCATTTTCAAGGATGCGGGAACTAAAACTACTCCATCTTAGTCATGTACAACTTAACGGATCTTATGCAGAATTTTGTACAGGACTAAGATGGTTGTGTTGGACTAAGTTTCCTTTGGATTCTATACCCATTGATTTTGCTTTGGAAAGCGTTATTATTCTTGAAATGCAATACAGTGGTCTAAGACAAGTATTCAAGGGAACAAAAGTATGTTACTCTCTAATCTTTTCATTTTCTTTTTCATTTTCATTAGGCTTTTAGTTTGATAACAAATTATATATTTATAACAATTATCTTCCCTTTGTTTTCTTCTGTACATTTTTTCCCTTACAGTGTCTTCTGTCCTTGAAGATCCTAGATCTGAGCCATTCTCATTCACTTACAGAAACCATTGACTTCTCATATTGCCCAAATCTAGAGAAATTGGTTCTAGTAGACTGCACGAGCCTGATTGATGTCCATGGATCCATTGGAAACCTAGAGAGACTTATTTACTTGAATATGAAAGATTGCAAAAAGATTAGGATGCTTCCCAAGAGCATTTGTATGCTAAAATCACTTGAAACATTTATTATATCTGGTTGCTCAAATCTTAATGAGTTATCAATTGAGATGCTGAGGAACATGGACTCGTTAAAAGTGCTTGAGGCCGATGGAATTCCGATACGTGAATTATGGCTAGAAAGAAGTTCGAGTATCTTAGGTTCTTTACCATGCTCTTTAGTAGAATTAAGTCTTTGGGGGTGCAATCTTTCAGATGATGTCTTTCCTATGGATTTTAGTAATATGTCCTCATTGCATAGACTAAATCTAGGGAATAATCCAATTAGTAGCCTACCAAATTGTATCAAAGGATTAGCGAGGCTCGATGAACTCTCTTTTTGTAAGTGTACAAGTCTCAAATCACTTCTCGGGTTACCAAAACTAAAGGGCTTGAATATCGCATATTGCATATCATTGAAGAAAATAACGTATCAATCCTCTTCATCCCTGAAACATAGGACCACAGTAGGTGACAACGACAACCTAGTTGAGTGGCAGTACAATTACAAGTTACAACCCAATGGAAGTGTAGATGTAGAAATGATCAACCAACACTCGGGATGGAGCAACTTGTTGGAATCAATGGCACCCATTCGGGTGTACACAAATGGCAGATATTTAGGAAAGGTTGATCCAATTCCAATCCAGGTGTGCGCCTCTCTCTCTCTCCCTCTCTCTCTCTCTCTAATGATGACAAGAAATGGTTGACTAATATTGTCATTTCCATTGCATATAGGAACTGCATGAGGATGGTATATTCAGCGCATTTTTTTGTGGGAATGAGTTTCCAGGCCAATTCAGCCATAAAAGTAGAGGGTCCTCAATATCTTTTGTAGTGCCTTTGCTTGATAATCACAGAATTAAAGGCTTGATCGTCTGTGCTGTCTATGCGAGTTCTGATTTTCCTTACAATCAGATGGCTACTAGAGTCATAAATAAGAGCAAGGGTCTGAAGTGGTACTATATGCCATCAGCCTACGACATTCCAGGTGAAGGAGAAGACATGATATGGTTAAGCCATTGGAAGTTTAAGGATGAGCACTTAGAAGGTGGCGATAAAGTGGTTGTTTCAGTACGTATGGAACACTTTCAGGTAAAGGAGTTGGGGATCCAGTTTGTGCAGGTGGAACAAGAGAATCATAATATGATGAGTCCCACCGTTTATCCTGTTGATCCACGGGTGAATCACCCAGGAGCATACTTGTTCAATGATGAAGATACAATAGGTGTGTTGTTTATTGACGCATTTGATGATTTTACTAGTACTCCAACTATTTCCAAAATAAACTAAATTACCAAAAAAAAAACAAACAAAAAACAAAAAAAAACCCCTAAGAAATTAAATTAGCATCACAATCTGTGTTGTTAGGATAGGATATTCACCAGGTGAGTCCATATTTCATTTGAAAAATAAGTTTCCTCTAATTTAAATTGGGATTTTATGTTATTTTTGTATGTTTTTCAGACAATGAAGAAGAGCAACAAGATGATCCCTCAATTGCAGCCCCCACAGGTAGTAATAACTGCAGCAGCTGCCTCCATGGCTGGAAGGTGCTCATCACCGCAGCTTGCAAGCTCACGCTTTCTCTCTCACGCAGACAGAAGCAACAGCCAAAAAGCCGGGGCTGAATTATTTGTACATCTCAACTCAGCAGCTGGTTAATTGCCCGACAGAGTGGCTTTCTCCCTTTATATATACATACATCCAATGTCTTCCCAAGACCTATTCGTTTCATAGCATCAAATACATCTTCTATTGAACCAATAATTGGCAACCGTCCAATTCAGATCTTCACTGTGATTTACAACAAAGCTATGCGTTCAGAAGACGAGGCTAACATTACAAAAATTGGTATGGAATGGATTACAGAAATATCAGGACAACATACTCAAATCATTTAAATAACAGACAAAATTTCAGAGCCTGGATCCAAAGGCCTATACACTATACTACAGAAGCTCGTTTCTTGTTCTTCAACCCAAACAAATTATTGAGGTCTGGAACCATAGTTGGAAGGGTCATAGGCTCCGGAGACATGAAATTTACTATCTTCTCGGGAACATTATACCTGCAAAACCATATTTATTAATTTCCAAAACAAATCATAGCAGGTCCACATAGGGAAGCAAAGAATTAACCTATACTGATACCTTATCTTGCGACTCTTAGAGGCTCGTCTGTCCACAATCTTCCTCTTCTTAGTATGCAACTTTTTCAGAGAATAAAAGGCCGTCTCTGTGGAAAACCAAAACCAAATAGTGGAAAATCAGAATCATTAAATAATATGCTGGCAATAACAGGAAACAACTATGCCAGACCGCTCCATTTTGAACGTTCTAGCAACTTGAATAATAGAGTTGAGGATCGACTAAGCTCCAAACCCACCATAATGGAGAAAATGCAGTGAAATTATTGACTTTGACCACTTGGGGAGATACAATATTAAACAATTGAAAATGCAAGAATTTTTCAATGCAATTTGATTGCATTTGTTGTTTTGAACTACAGGAACTCTTAAAGATTGGGTATAACCATATAAGAGCACATTTAAAAGATTCATGTATGAAGTATGGGATGCCCCAATAGTTTTACCAGAAGATGCTGGGTCAATTGTCTCAAAAAATTCTTTCAGTAATTGCTGGTAAAACTCGGAGTCGTCTAAAAGTTCTGGGTCGCCATCAGCTTGTGCACCAGCATCACATTGTGTCTCCTAACAGAGTAAAGGAATAAAATTAATCAATTTGTGCAAATAGAAACATAACTTTCATGACATATCAAGGAGGAAATTGATGCAAACAAAGCAAAATATTAATTAAAAGATACAATTAAGGCTAATGACGCATGATGAGTATTAAAAAAACTAACAGCCCTCACACACAGATCGCATGGTTCATTCGTATATAGCAGTCAAAGGGAACAAACTCATGAAGTAGCACTGGGGCCATGTGAAGAAAATTGAAGAAAAGGCCCCAAACAACCCAAAAATTGTTCAAAAATTTTATAAACTGGAACCCATCCAACACAATAGATGCGTACCTCATTTGCGACATGGGAAAAATTTAAAATCCATGGGACATTAAATTGCGATGTAATCTACAGATGGGTCCTCAAATTAGCATAGCATTAGTGAAGCCAATTATATTCAGAAGAGTAGGATTACCTCTCCCTTTGGAGTATTCTCCCCCTCAGGAACCTGCCCATCCATATGTCAGGTATTAATTACTAGATGTACAAAATTAAGAAAAACCTATCTTGTTATGATGTTATAAATGAAGCACAATTCTGTCTGAGCATGCCCATGCAACCTTGGGAACTCAATTTAGAGGGAAGATTTAGTATCTTACAATGCCAAATACACCAACTGCCGATCGCCTCATCTGCATCTGCTTAACCATTCTGCTTGGATCTCTCATATAAGAAGCAACTTGTTCACTGATATTCTGCAATTGGAAAGGAAAATTCATTCCTGTTGAATATCTGGCAACTTGTTCACTGATATTCTGCAATTGGAAAGGAAAATTCATTCCTGTTGAATATCTGGCAACTTGTTCACTGATATTCTGCAATTGGAAAGGAAAATTCATTCCTGTTGAATATCTGGCAACTTGTTCACTGATATTCTGCAATTGGAAAGGAAAATTCATTCCTGTTGAATATCTGGCAACTTGTTCACTGATATTCTGCAATTGGAAAGGAAAATTCATTCCTGTTGAATATCTGGCAACTTGTTCACTGATATTCTGCAATTGGAAAGGAAAATTCATTCCTGTTGAATATCTGGCAACTTGTTCACTGATATTCTGCAATTGGAAAGGAAAATTCATTCCTGTTGAATATCTGGCAACTTGTTCACTGATATTCTGCAATTGGAAAGGAAAATTCATTCCTGTTGAATATCTGGCAACTTGTTCACTGATATTCTGCAATTGGAAAGGATCTTAATTTTCTATTAATTTGATGTTCCGTAAACTGTAACATTGCATGGGGTCTGCCAACGTGGAGTCGACATAATTAATTAACAAATTCCTATATATAACAGTGCAAAAAATAATAATAATAATAAATTGATGTACTTAGCTGGAATAGATTAAAAAAACAAGAGATGACCCAATAGGAACAAAACACAGAGAGATACAGAGTGGTAATCAGATTATTGTTCAGATTTTATTCTTGTCTAACTTGTTTTTTTATCTCTACGAAACTCCGCAAAGGATAATTATAGATTCATACTGGCACTCTTAATTTGACTTTTCTAGATATCAAGCCGCTAACTTACAACATACAGCTAACTAACTTAATTTGGATTTGTTTCTAAGGCAAAACATCCTCTGCCTGGTGGAGATAATCTCCCAAGTCTCCTTATATAAGTC
>NW_018926831.1:4611-16958 GCF_002207925.1 Prunus avium | reverse complement strand
TAAATCCATCATGCAATGCATTTCCTTCCAATTTTTTGTGATAAACTAATAGATAATTGACTAAATAAACATCCTGCAAAGCTTCAATAAAAAATTTCAACTTTTTCTTACAATTTCCTTGGTTTTTATTCAATTTTTACCGATACCGATAATATCCCGATATTTCCTTTGATATTTCCATGTTTTTGGACTTCCGATATTTCCGATACCACCGATATTTTAGACCTTGTTTACACTTGACATTGTTAAGTCCAAAGTAAAAACAAAAACAAACAACCCAACAAGCAGACCCAGCCCCTCCCATGATCCCATTCACCACCCACCCACCCCAACCCGATGGCAACCTCCCTTTCTCACCGCCAGCCAAATCTCAACTCTCTCTCTCTCTCTCTCTCAACAGGTAATCATCAACTCCCCTTGCGACTTGGCGGCATGGTGAACCATGAGATGAGAGAAGGTGGGCCTTCAATCCATGAGCAACAAACTCATATCTAATATGACACCTTCAATTCATTCCAAATCAAAACCCCAAATATCCCAATAAAAATTATCATCCTTTAATTTTCCATTTATCATCTTGATGAGGTCTTCAATATGAAAGTTTTCTTATTTAAAAAAGATTGTGTTGAGTTGGTGGAACTAGATTAGTTTGGACCATGGGTAGGGAGATTCACTATTATACCCAATATAGAAGCCCAAATTATTTATATAAAAAAAACATTATATGAAATGGATTTTAGAAACACACCCAAAGCCCATTTACAACATAACAAAAAGGCTTTTAACTTCTTTTAAATTGCAAAATTGCCATTGATTTCTTAAAACAAACCCAACCCCAAAATTTCATAAAAAAGCCCAAAACACTCAATAGGGCATCAAAGTAATTTAATAATCAAAATTGAATTCAATAGAGCCAACTATCATTTTTTGGGTTTGTTTATAGAAATTAAATGGTGTAGGGTTTATTCATAGTTTTAGTGTTAAGAATGGGAAATGACTAAATATCTCCCATGGGTAATCGACGTTACTGGCGGTGAGGGGGGAGGGTTGCCGTTGAGTTGGGTAAGATGCGTGACTGTGAGGGTTGGATATTGTTGTTGGGTAGTTTGATTTTCATTTAATTTTTGTTTTTATTTCTTTTTAATTTTACTTAAGAATTAAGGGTGAAAATGGGGGGAGAAATGTATACTCCAAAGAGAGCCAAAACTTGTATAAACGCTTTAGTTTTTATCAAGGATAGATATGAAAATATCATTAATATTTTTTAATATAATTAATGACATTGTTTTAAGTGAGAAAGAAATGACACATGTCATCAAGAGAAGGGAGAAGGTCCAAAAGAGAAGGTTAGAGAGAAGGTTGCTAAAATTCATCCACGATTCGAGCATGGGCTAAGGATAGTCAGCCAAATTACTTTCACACTGGTCGATTATTCAAGAACAAGCATTATTTATATAATTTGTTAAGGTTTAAACCCTCTTTAGTAAGTTCCATTTTGACAAAAGATAGAATATGTAAAACGATTCTTTTACAGCGTGCCAACATTTCACAATAGAGCTACATCACTGTAATTGGGCTAACCATAACTAGATATCAAATTGATCATAAGTATATATCGCCTTTCAATACATACTATCAAGGATTCCACAAGGGGCTCTTCATGCCTGTTTTTTTTGTCCTGCTTTTCATGCCTTATGGAAGTATTTTGCATATAAGATTTGTGAATGGCTAGAAAGGCCAGAGTTATCTAGTGGTTATTCAAAATAATGTGCGTTCGATAAAAGGCTAGGGTCATAGACTTAAAGCATGACTATCGTAGTTGAGCTGAAATTGGAATAATCTACCTTCGATGGATGGTTGAGATCAGCAGTCCATATTCAAATATGTGAAGCATCTAAATCCTACAATGACTCTCCACCTAGAGAGCACACTAAAAGCCAACTCTACTTCTTTAAGGACTTGTGTGGTTCACGGAATGAACTTCTTAGCAATGAAACTTTCATGTTTAATAACAAAAGATGAGAATGGAAGATGTTTATTCTTATGTTTGGTGACGTTGGGAAATGAGGATTAAAAAGGACCTCTTTCTCGCATTCCCATGTTTGATTTTTACAGCATTGGGAATGAAAAGTTGTTGTGTTCTCCAGTAACACCCTTTGTTTTTTGTTTTTTGTTTTGTTTTTTAAAATCTTTTATGAAAAGTGGTGGCTAAAAATTAGAATAGAAGTAAGTTGGTCCAAAAACAATGCATTAGATGCTTTCCTAAGTTGGGTGAAAAAGATTTTTCAAGCATAGTCAAGGGTATGAAATTCCACCCTATATGGGAAGTTCATATCCATGAGCCATGTATTACATTCTCATCAATGCACTTACCAAATATGGGAGCGCAATCCATTACCAAGCTTTTAAACATTTAACCAAATAGGCTCTAAGGGGATATTTATACATATGTTCCAAACATTATATATAGTTTAAGAAAAAAAAAAGAGAGAATAAAACTGATTCTAGAACATTATATATAGTGAGAGAGAATAAAACTTATGGTGTGTTGGCGCCTTTGGGGGAGGGGTAGGGTGGTCCACCTAGGCATACACCTTGTTTGTACCATATCTGACCCTCCACTCATTCAGTGACACATGAATCAGAGAAATTCCCCCAAGTGCCCAAGGCTCCGAACAATCGGTATCGGCTACCGATGATATTGCCTCCAAGCAGCGAACGGTCGGTATCGCCTAGTAAAGTCCACAATCGGTACCCCCTATCGATTTTGTAGAATCAACCTCGAAGGGCCCGCCCGAAATATCTAGAGACTCGTATCAACCTCATAGGGCCCTTCCATGAGTCCCACATCGAAATTAAGTACTAAGAGCATACAAAATGCCCTCTATAAAGAGGCCCCTTCACTACAATACAAGGGTGAGACTTTTCAGCTTGACTTTTATGCTAAATATATTGTCAGCAGCAAAAGCTCTTAGAAACAAACTCACTTTGGCATCAGAGGGTCTTAGGCTGGTTCCACACCGGTTCCATAGACCTTACGAGTCTCGACTTCCTTCTATGTAGGATCAGCATCCAAAGACAGGAAGAATCCGCGTCTAGCACTCAATCGATCTCTAGATCGTCCACATCACTTGTAAGTTGCACTCATCTCTATCTGTCAAGTTTTTAGTGCCAACAGATTGGCGCCGTCTGTGGGAATCGCTTATCGATCAACCCATATCTCAAAACTCCGAGACCAAAAAATGAATCCATCTTCGTTCCTCCCTGCCGATGGCCCCATCCTCGGCATCGGTGGCGAGCCAAGTCCTGCTCCCCTGCTTCACACACCAAGGACAGAAACGCCTGTTCGGCCAAACACTCTGGAGGCTCGTATGGAAACTCCACAATAGGAAATGGCAAGAATGCAGGAGCACAACAATATCCTCTCCTCTAAACTTGATGAGACCCAGAGGCAACTGCATGATCAGCAAACGCACTCAACCCAGTTGCAGAATGGTTTGGAACGAACCATGCAGCTTCGCCAGGAAAAGTTGTTTAAAAACGTGCGGAAGCCCAGCGCTCAGGATAGAGGGAAGCAACAAGCCAAAGCCATCTGCCTCCCGAAGGCTGTTCGTACCCTCTCCAAAGGAGCGTCACCCAGAATATCAAGTTTACTCCGATTGTCGCAATAGGATCAACGATCGGCGCAAAGAGCGACAGCCTTCGCCCATCCCGATCCAAGCAAAACTAGACGATCGACGTCTAGAGGTGCTCGGACCGAAACCCCCATACGCCGAAGGTACGGCATGATCGACCTGGAAGAGACGGACGAATCAGACTATGTTCCAACTTCACCAGGAACCACAATCTCCCACCGATCGGCAGGACCCTCAAAAGAGCACCATCCCCACCGATCGAATAGAGAAAACGATCGGCATAATGGAGGCTACGAGAGAAACTCCAGCCGAACAGCAAATCGAGAGACTCAAGGCCATAATGCTGGCCGACACACAGAGAACCGAGCAATCGAACCCTTCGGAGACGATCTCCCCTCTACCGATCCCACCATCCGTCTTCACCTCCAAAAGATGAACCGCATTGAGGAAGAACAGAGCCAAGCTCGGACACCAACGTGGGGAAAGGTACAACCGGGACCATTCACCAATCGCATCCGAACGTTCAAACACGAAAAAGAAGTCCAAGCCCTCCGGATATCGTTCTACTCAGGGGTAGAAGACCCTGTGACTCACATTCATACCTTTCAATCGGCTTTGGGTTGCAAAGGGCTCACCGACGAGGGCCAATGCTTACTATTCCCCTCCACACTGGCCGGAGCTGCTTTGAATTGGTTCTACCGATTGGAGCCAGGTACAATTGATTCTTTCGATCAGTTGAAACAAACTTTCCTCGACCATTTTATGATTCAAACCGATCGCCTGTATTCTGCCGATGACCTCTACACTGTTCGGCAACAAGACGACGAGCCCTTGAGAGAATATGCGGCTAGGTTCAGCCATGAATATTCCCGATGCCCTGAAACTGACGATAGGGCGGCCTTCGGTGCTTTTAAAAGTGGTCTTCGGTCGTCTCAGTTTCGCTATCTAGTTCACAGCAGCAACTGGACCACCTACGCCAAGCTGATGAAACAAGCAGCTATCCATGCCAAGGCCGAATATTTCAACTCCAAAGGATCAGCTTCGGCACCACCAAGCAAAGCAGCAACGGCCGATCGGCCTTCGACACAAAACTATCACCGATTCCCAGCAAATCGGACCACAAGTCAGGGCCCCCACCGAACAGCACCCCTTGCCTCTACTCCTTATGAAGCAAGAAACAAGCGGAAGGACAACTTCCAGGATCGGCAGGACAGTAACAAGAGGGGCAAGGATTCCAGAAGACGAAGCAACTTCGGAGATCCGAAGAGGAATCGGCCAGAGGAAATTTTAACTTTGCTCAACACCACCTACGAGCACGTCCTCCTGACAGAAAATCAGATAATACCGAAGCCGAACAACCGCAAGCTCCCTCAGCAAAACGAGAAGGACACAGGAGTCTTCTGTCAATACCACCAATACAACGGCCACGATACCAAATCATGCATCGCGCTTCGTAAAATTGTCGAACGCCTCATCAATGAAGGAAAGCAGGATCAGTACCTAAGCACAAAATCAGCTTCAGATCAACCATCGAATCGGCAGATTAATATGATCAGTGGAGGGGCGCCCATCGCTGAAACCAGCAACTGTTCCGTTAAAAACTACGTTCGTGCCATTCGGCACCCCCAGATCCTCAGCGTAGCGGGAGGACGCAACGACAAAATCCGGCAAATCAGTTGGGAACCTATCACCTTTTCTGAAGAGGTAGAACGAGGCATCATCATCCCCCACTCCGATCCCATGATCATTCGAGCCGATATTTCAGACTTCGATGTGAGCCGAATCCTCATAGACACCGGCAGTTCAGTCAATGTACTATTTGCCGAAGCCTTTAATGCCCTCGGTATAGACCCTCAACATCTGAACAAAGATATTACCCCTCTCCTAAGCTTTTCTGGTGATGTGGTTGAACCGATCGGCAGTGTCCAGCTCCCGTTCGCCGTCGGAACTATCCCCAGACGAACGATCATCTACACTCACTTTCTGATAGTCGATTGCCCAACGGCATACAACGCCATCATCGGCAGGACCGCGCTCACAAAAATGAAAGCCACGCTGTCACCACACATGCTCCTCCTCAAGTTCCTCACACACGCCGGCGTCGGCCAAGTGCGAGGGGATCAGTTGAGTGCACAGACATGTTACGTTTCGGCAACGAAGGAATCGGCAAGGGCTACGCTTCGCGAAGCATACTCAGTTTCTACCAAAACGACTGTGCCGAACAGCAGGGGAGCGGACAAACCAGATGATCCCAGGGATGAGGCCGTCACCCCACAAGTGCAACCCGTTGAGGATTTAGAATCGGTCATCCTCTCCGAAGAATAGCCGGACCAACAGGTTCGAATCGGTACCACCTTGAGTTCGGCACTACGAGTCGATTTCATCACCTTCTTGCGCGCCAATGCAGAAGTCTTCGCCTGGTCATACAATGACATGCCCTGCATCGCCCCAAATGTCATCAGTCACAAGCTTAGCATTTGTCCCACCTTTAAACCCATCAGACAGGAAAGGCGAGCCTACGATGCCGAATGGTACGAAGCAATGAGGCTCGAGGTGGTGAAATTGCAGACAATCGGCTTCATCCAAGAAGTTGCATACCCAATTTGGTTGGCAAATTCGGTCTTTGTCAAAAAATCGAACGACGCCTGGAAAATGTGTCAAGACTATATCGATTTAAACAAGGCTTGTCCAAAGGACAGTTTTCCTTTGCCAAGGATCGATCAAATGGTAGACTATACCGATGCATACTCTGGCTACAACCAGATATTCATGAGCCCTGCCGATCGCGAACATACGACATTCATCACCGACAAAGGACTTTACTGTTACAATGTCATGCCGTTCGGCTTGAAGAACGCGGGAGCAACATACCAGCGATTAGTCAACAAAATCTTCTCCGAACTCATAGGCACTTCGATGGAAGTGTATGTGGACGACATGCTCGTTAAAAGCAAAACGGCCGATAGCCATCTCCAAAACCTTTCCCTTATGTTCGGCATCTTAAAGAAATACAATATGCGCCTCAACCCAAACAAATGTGCCTTCGGCGTCTCCTCGGGCAAATTTCTTAGCTTCATGATCAGCCAACGAGGCATTGAGGCCAACCCTGAAAAAAATCAAGGCATTACTCGACATGCAAATATTGAGAACGCCGAAAGATATCTAAAGTCTCACTGGGCGCGTCGCCGCCTTGGCCCGATTCATATCAAAAGCTACCGATCGATGTGCCCCATTCTTCAAGGCCCTCAAGGGAAGCAAACGGCAGATTGTCTGGACTGCCAAATGCGATCGAGCTTTCCAAGACCTTAAGGCCTACATGAGCAGAGCGCCCCTATTATCCACCCCTCTTCCCGGCGAAGAACTCATTCTCTACCTATTGGTTTCGGCAACGGCACTCAATTCCGTACTCATTCACAAGCCGAATGGCAAAGAACTCCCAATTTTCTATACTAGCCATGTCCTGCAGGATGCCGAGATTCGATACCCCGATCTCGAAAAGCTCGCCTACGCTCTCATCCTCTCAGCACGCAAGCTTCGGCCATATTTTCAGGCTCATAGCATTGCCGTTCTCACCAATCAGCCTCTACGCCAAATACTACAGAGGCCGGAAACGTCAGGTTGGCTAGTCAAATGGGACATCGAGCTCAGCGAATTCGACATCCACTATCACCCTCGTCCTGCCGAGAAGGGACAAGTCGTAGCTGATTTCATCTCTGAGATGACTACCTCCCACATGGCAGATCCGGAAGATATCGCCCACGAACTGGTTTCGGCAGCACCGGTCGCCCATCCGACCGAAGGAACATTTAATCTATCAATTCCCCTCTGGACTCTCTATGTAGACGGCTCGTCCAACCGACAAGGCAGCGGAGCCGGCTTAATACTAAAAGCCCCTGACCAAACCACCATCGAATATGCCATTCGCTTCCAATTCGAGGCTTCCAACAACGAAGCCGAGTATGAAGCCCTTTTGGCAGGCCTTCGGCACGCTAAAGAGATAGGAGCTAAACAACTAAAGATATGCAGCGACTCACAACTTGTCGTTAATCAGGTACTTACTGAATTCGAAGCCAAGGATACTTCGATGGCTGCCTACTTGACACACGCCCGCCGATTGCTCCACCACTTTGCCGCGTATCAGGTTCAGCAAATCCCCAGATCCAAGAACAGCCATGCCAAATGTGCCGATCGAAATCCTCGCTCGGCATAGCACCATTGAAACCGAGGTACATGCCGTTCGGCAGGATCCAAGCTGGATGGATCCAATCCACGCTTACCTCACAAGAGGAACGTTACCAGCTGACAAGGCACAGGCTAAGACTCTCCGCCGCCGATCAACACGATACCTCCTTTTGAATCAGATTCTCTATCGGCGCGGTCATTCCTTACCATTGCTTCGGTGCATGACCCCACAGCAAGGAAACTACGTCTTACGTGAAATTCACGAAGGAGCCTGCGGGGACCATTCTGGCGCCCGATCTCTGGCCTTCAAGACCATTTGGCATGGGTATTATTGGCCAACTCTTCATGCCGATGCCACTAAACTCGTCCAGACGTGTGACCATTGCTAGCGTTTTGGTTCCATCTCAAAACTGTCTGCTGAACCGCTCACTCCGATTGTCAGCCCATGGCCCTTCGCTCAATGGGGTTTGGATCTCATCGACCCCATGCCCCAAGGAAAAGGACAGCTTAAATTCGCCATTGTCGCCGTCGACTACTGTACAAAGTGGACTGAGGCCGAAGCATTGGCAACCACCACCGCAGCCAGGGTCGAGCATTTCATGTGGAAGAACATAATTTGTCGATTCGGCCTCCCGAACGCAATCATCACCGACAACGGCAAACAATTCGACTCCTCTCAGTTCCGGCACCTATGCCACCGATTCAACATCAGCTTGTTCTTCGCATCTCCAGCACACCCACAATCAAACGGCCAGGTGGAAGCCATCAACAAGATCATCAAGAAGACACTGAAAAAGAAGCTTGGGGCAGCTAAAGGAGCCTGGCCCGATTTGATCCCAGAGGCGTTATGGGCCATCAACACCTCCTACCGACGGTCGACTGGCGAAACGCCATTTTCCCTTGCTTTCAGTACCGAAGCTGTTGTCCCAGTCGAAATCAATGCACCCACGTGCTGAACGGCATCTTACACGCCAGAGCGAAATGAGACGCTGCTTGCACTCAACCTTGACCTCATCGAAGAACACCGTTCCCAGGCTCAACTTCGGAATGCCGCCTACAAACAGAGGACTTCCTGATACTACGATTCGCGGGTCAAACACCGATTGTTCAAAGTGGGGGACTGGGTTTTACGCAAAGTTTCTCTCGCCACCAAGGACTCCAACGAAGGCACCCTTGGCCCTTCATGGGAAGGTCCTTATGAGGTCATCACCGTCTGCCGACCAGGAACTTACCGATTGCGCGGTACCGACGGCCATACCCTCGATCACCCTTGGAATATAGAACATTTGAAATATTACTACAAGTGACTGCACCTTCGGTCATCACCTTTTTAATCGGCATTATTTTTAACAATTCCTATTCTATACATAGAGGAACGCCATAACGGCCATACTATATTCAGAGTATATTACCTACAGCATGCTTACTTATAATAGAATACGAAATTGGAAAATAAACCGAATCAAAATGAACTTTAGATAAAAAGGCCACAAAAGGGCTATCTGTCTTCGCAAATTGCCATTCGGCATGTTCCAAATATTTATACAGATAAACAAGGCTAAGAGGCGGAGGGTTCGGCATCAGCATTTGTAGGTTCGGCATCCGCAGCTACAGGCTCGGCGCTGATCAAGGCTTCGGCGTTCGGCATGCTGGCTGCAGCATGTGCGGGATGGCTCTCTTCCTCCTCGCTGCTGGAGTCGGTTTCACCGGCAGACTCGGCATCGGCATCCTCTCCCTTGTACGCCTCCACCATCTCCTCGGTCACCCCTTCTGGTAGCGAAGGCGGATCCAGGAGGAAGTTCAGGTTCAGGTTCTTGTCTGCGTTATACCGTTTGAATCGGTACACCAGGTTATCACACTGCTCCATGACCTCCTTATCTAGCATCGGTAGTCAGCCATGGCTTTCGCCTTAGCCTCTTCCATCTCTTTGGCATGCGACCGCTCGGCCGCATCCATCGCCACCTCCACTGCCGCCTTGGCTTCTTGCGCTGCCACCACCTCCAGTTCGGTCGCTGCAAGCTTCGACGTGAGCTCAGCTATCTTTGCAGCGTTTTCCTCGGCACGCCGATCGGCTTCCATAACGAGCTTACCAGCATCGGCAATTTTCGAACGGCCCTCCTTAAACTTCTTCTGGAACCGTTCGGTAGCGTTCACGGCTCACTTTATGCAAAGCCACATCTCCATATCAGCCTGTAAAACATCCAAAGTTTACAACATGGTGAACCCAAAAACACTTGAAAACAAAAACCTCTACAAACTTACTGCAGCCTGAAGCCGGAAGGCCCGACCGGTTTGTTCACACACCGTCTTCATCGACAGCTGCTCTATCTCGGAAAGCTCCATTTGGGTGCCATCGATCTTGGAGTTGATGAACGGCACCGCCTTCCGAGGGCACGCAATGTTGACCAGCCTCTCCTCCCCCTCTCCTTCATCATCGGGGATCAGAACGGATGTCCCCTCGTTAGGACCCCTAGGCATCTTCGGCAACGGCGTCACATCGAGGGCACCCTCTATCTGCTTTTTTCCCGTCACCTGGAGGTGGACCTCCCTAACGGCCTCGGCTTTAGCCACCCTCTTCTCCCGGCGACGATCGGCCACCGTCGTCTCGTCTGCCGAAGCCCCTCCGGACACCCCTGCAACCTTCCTTTTCTTCGGTCGAGGGGACTCACCCTTCTTCTGCTTCGACGCTCCATGGCCCTCCAGACGCCGTCTCGTCGCCTCACTCATAGGCCTCCCTCCTGCCACTGCATCAGAACACAAGTTAGATAGGAAATGGCAGACAGACAAAAACAAAATGAAAGCTGCCGAACGGTATCACTTACTTTGTCTTTTTTCTTCTTCCTCTTCCTCCTTCACTCTTCGGTAGTGTTCCGCCTTGTCGATCAAGCCCGCCTTGTACAGATTCCGAAAGCTTAGCAGCTCCTTAAAGAAGCAATCTTCTTCGGCAATCTTCACTCAGACACGCTCGATCGCTTCCACTTCTCTGATCGGCGCAGCAGGCCGTTTCAAGGACACTGAAACAAAACCGCCAAAGGTCAGCCAAAAAAAAAAACCCAAACACTCCTGCTGAACGGCAGGTTTAACCTACTGACTGTTTGAAAGGTCGTAGGAATCCGCCTCTCTACGATCACTCCTGGTGCCGATTCCCAAGCACCAGACACAATTACCCGACGCTTGCGCCAGGTCTTTTGGGAGCTCGGCACCCCCACTACAAAATGTCCACGCTGCCCTGCCGAAAGACAGTTAGACTGAACCCACCCCCCTTGATCGGCACTCTTCGCCCTTGTCACACTGTACAGTTGGGTGAACTGCTCATAGCTCGGCTCCCCCTCTTCAACTATGCCGAAAGCAGTTATTGTCCCGAGCAATGTAATCCAAAAGTTGGGATTATATTGCCCCGGCGCATATCCAAGCACCACCAGGATCTTCTGCACTGAATGCCTCAACGGCAGCCGAAGCCCATGTTTGAAGACATCAGTGAAAAAGACAACTCCTTTGTCATTATCACTCAACGACTCCAACGGCCCTGGAATTCGCATCACTACCGATTCCGGGATATTATACTTCGCCCGAATCTTAGCCAGCTCAGCCTCGGTCATGACGTTCGGCTCTAAATGATCTACTCCGAACACCAGTTCCTTTGGCTTCGCCATCGGGATCCGTTGCTTGCCTGCAACAACCCTCAGCAACCCCTCCCTTGGCACAGCAACAGACACGTCGCCCGCGTCGGCCCCACGACCAGAAGTCAAAGGCTCACTACCTTGAGGCACTCTACGCGAAGTGCCACCAGCCTCGGTACGCACCCCTGCCCCTTCCACTATTTCACAACTCAAAGAGCTCCCAGAATCGGTACTCTCACTCTCCTCGGACGAACTCCCCAAGGACGACTCATCCTCGTATGCCCTCGGACTACGCCTATTCTCGGATTCGGTGTCTGACATCTACAAACAAAACACGAAGGGAAACTAAGTGCCATGCTAGAATCAAAATCCTATTCTACCTCCTAAACACTTATGTTCATGCTCGTTCATGCTTGTTCATACTTTGTTCATACAAAAATTCAACGAATTCTCCACTTTGATTCACTACAAATCATAAACCCAGCAACATACCTTGTTCACACGGTGGTTCCTAGTCGCCGGAAATCGCCTCCGCCTTGTTCAAACTCGCTGAAAATTGCCTACACCGCCTTCGCACAGTCGCCGAAAATCGCCACTCACAAGCTCTGATTGCTCTTAAAAACTTCCAAGTATTTCAACTATCGTCCATTCCTTACATTTATAGGACGAACCTAGCATCGGGAAACGAAGCGACGCATCTGGATATGGAACGACATGACTCTTCGCAGCCATGCCGACACATGTCACGCATGCATAGAGGAGTCCATGCGTCGTCACTCGAAACGTTTCCAATCCTTATAGACGCTTCCACTTCCCTGACGCTGCAACTCTCGCCATTTTCGAGCGCAACTCCATGTTGTGTAGATACAGCTGCACCAAAATGGATTCAGTTGCATCCTCAACTTGTGAT
>NW_018926774.1:0-15891 GCF_002207925.1 Prunus avium | reverse complement strand
CCCTTAGGCTTTTTCCTACACCATTATCCCCCTATAATCAGCGACCAAATACCTAGACAAGATGAGAGTCTCTTTGAAGCTTCTCTAGACACTAAGTCACAAAAACTGTGATCTTAAACAAAGACGTAAACATGTATGTAGCTTGGGTATTCTGAAGTTTCACTTTCTCTCCTTTTGACAGCTTGCTAGTTAACCCTTCTTCCAAACCCTAAGTCTCCTCTGCAGTCGCACAAAATTTGGCAAGGGACCGTGATTGGCAAAAGCTCCAAAATCTGAGTTTCATGAAGTGCTACCAAAACGACCCACAAAATTGTTAGAAACTCTCTGTGTATGTTTAGGAAACGTAAATAAACTTGGAGAATGTCGTCTTATTCAACTAAAAACAACTTGGCTGGCTATATAGCCTTACAAAATAACATAAAGAGATCAAATTGCAGCCCACGTTTTTATAGACCTATTAACGTCGAAATTGTCTTTTAAAATGAATAACCATGAAACGGGGAATTCATTAAGGAAGATGAAGTGTCAATGAGTTCGTATCAATTTTCGGAATATTTTTATCATTTTTGTGTATTTAGTTATGAATTTCATAAGAAAAAACAATAAAATAAGAATTTATGGTAAAAACCAAGGATGTGGCCATGTGTATTGACGTACACTTGTGCAAGTGGTGAAAGTTGATGCGCTCAGATCGCGCCAGGTGTCATCTTGCGATTATTTTGGCTTTTTTTTAGTGCAAAAATCTTGAAAAAAGTTAAATAAATTGTAGGAAAATTGGAAAAATGCCCCGAAAATTTCTCCGGCCTCCTTGTGACGTTATACAACTGGGGGAAGCTAGAAATCATCAATTTCATAAAGAAAAAATTTGAATGCTTTTAGATAACTCACTTTCCTCTTAACCCTAGCTATATATGTTGTTAACTTTAACCTAGATAACCTATATCAACAAGCATCTCCCGTGAATGCTCGAAATTGTCTTTTAAAATGAATAACCATGAAACGGGGAATTCATTAAGGAAGATGAAGTGTCAATGAGTTCGTATCAATTTTCGGAATATTTTTATCATTTTTGTGTATTTAGTTATGAATTTCATAAGAAAAAACAATAAAATAAGAATTTATGGTAAAAACCAAGGATGTGGCCATGTGTATTGACGTACACTTGTGCAAGTGGTGAAAGTTGATGCGCTCAGATCGCGCCAGGTGTCATCTTGCGATTATTTTGGCTTTTTTTTAGTGCAAAAATCTTGAAAAAAGTTAAATAAATTGTAGGAAAATTGGAAAAATGCCCCGAAAATTTCTCCGGCCTCCTTGTGACGTTATACAACTGGGGGAAGCTAGAAATCATCAATTTCATAAAGAAAAAATTTGAATGCTTTTAGATAACTCACTTTCCTCTTAACCCTAGCTATATATGTTGTTAACTTTAACCTAGATAACCTATATCAACAAGCATCTCCCGTGAATGCTCGAAATTGTCTTTTAAAATGAATAACCATGAAACGGGGAATTCATTAAGGAAGATGAAGTGTCAATGAGTTCGTATCAATTTTCGGAATATTTTTATCATTTTTGTGTATTTAGTTATGAATTTCATAAGAAAAAACAATAAAATAAGAATTTATGGTAAAAACCAAGGATGTGGCCATGTGTATTGACGTACACTTGTGCAAGTGGTGAAAGTTGATGCGCTCAGATCGCGCCAGGTGTCATCTTGCGATTATTTTGGCTTTTTTTTAGTGCAAAAATCTTGAAAAAAGTTAAATAAATTGTAGGAAAATTGGAAAAATGCCCCGAAAATTTCTCCGGCCTCCTTGTGACGTTATACAACTGGGGGAAGCTAGAAATCATCAATTTCATAAAGAAAAAATTTGAATGCTTTTAGATAACTCACTTTCCTCTTAACCCTAGCTATATATGTTGTTAACTTTAACCTAGATAACCTATATCAACAAGCATCTCCCGTGAATGCTCGAAATTGTCTTTTAAAATGAATAACCATGAAACGGGGAATTCATTAAGGAAGATGAAGTGTCAATGAGTTCGTATCAATTTTCGGAATATTTTTATCATTTTTGTGTATTTAGTTATGAATTTCATAAGAAAAAACAATAAAATAAGAATTTATGGTAAAAACCAAGGATGTGGCCATGTGTATTGACGTACACTTGTGCAAGTGGTGAAAGTTGATGCGCTCAGATCGCGCCAGGTGTCATCTTGCGATTATTTTGGCTTTTTTTTAGTGCAAAAATCTTGAAAAAAGTTAAATAAATTGTAGGAAAATTGGAAAAATGCCCCGAAAATTTCTCCGGCCTCCTTGTGACGTTATACAACTGGGGGAAGCTAGAAATCATCAATTTCATAAAGAAAAAATTTGAATGCTTTTAGATAACTCACTTTCCTCTTAACCCTAGCTATATATGTTGTTAACTTTAACCTAGATAACCTATATCAACAAGCATCTCCCGTGAATGCTCGAAATTGTCTTTTAAAATGAATAACCATGAAACGGGGAATTCATTAAGGAAGATGAAGTGTCAATGAGTTCGTATCAATTTTCGGAATATTTTTATCATTTTTGTGTATTTAGTTATGAATTTCATAAGAAAAAACAATAAAATAAGAATTTATGGTAAAAACCAAGGATGTGGCCATGTGTATTGACGTACACTTGTGCAAGTGGTGAAAGTTGATGCGCTCAGATCGCGCCAGGTGTCATCTTGCGATTATTTTGGCTTTTTTTTAGTGCAAAAATCTTGAAAAAAGTTAAATAAATTGTAGGAAAATTGGAAAAATGCCCCGAAAATTTCTCCGGCCTCCTTGTGACGTTATACAACTGGGGGAAGCTAGAAATCATCAATTTCATAAAGAAAAAATTTGAATGCTTTTAGATAACTCACTTTCCTCTTAACCCTAGCTATATATGTTGTTAACTTTAACCTAGATAACCTATATCAACAAGCATCTCCCGTGAATGCTCGAAATTGTCTTTTAAAATGAATAACCATGAAACGGGGAATTCATTAAGGAAGATGAAGTGTCAATGAGTTCGTATCAATTTTCGGAATATTTTTATCATTTTTGTGTATTTAGTTATGAATTTCATAAGAAAAAACAATAAAATAAGAATTTATGGTAAAAACCAAGGATGTGGCCATGTGTATTGACGTACACTTGTGCAAGTGGTGAAAGTTGATGCGCTCAGATCGCGCCAGGTGTCATCTTGCGATTATTTTGGCTTTTTTTTAGTGCAAAAATCTTGAAAAAAGTTAAATAAATTGTAGGAAAATTGGAAAAATGCCCCGAAAATTTCTCCGGCCTCCTTGTGACGTTATACAACTGGGGGAAGCTAGAAATCATCAATTTCATAAAGAAAAAATTTGAATGCTTTTAGATAACTCACTTTCCTCTTAACCCTAGCTATATATGTTGTTAACTTTAACCTAGATAACCTATATCAACAAGCATCTCCCGTGAATGCTCGAAATTGTCTTTTAAAATGAATAACCATGAAACGGGGAATTCATTAAGGAAGATGAAGTGTCAATGAGTTCGTATCAATTTTCGGAATATTTTTATCATTTTTGTGTATTTAGTTATGAATTTCATAAGAAAAAACAATAAAATAAGAATTTATGGTAAAAACCAAGGATGTGGCCATGTGTATTGACGTACACTTGTGCAAGTGGTGAAAGTTGATGCGCTCAGATCGCGCCAGGTGTCATCTTGCGATTATTTTGGCTTTTTTTTAGTGCAAAAATCTTGAAAAAAGTTAAATAAATTGTAGGAAAATTGGAAAAATGCCCCGAAAATTTCTCCGGCCTCCTTGTGACGTTATACAACTGGGGGAAGCTAGAAATCATCAATTTCATAAAGAAAAAATTTGAATGCTTTTAGATAACTCACTTTCCTCTTAACCCTAGCTATATATGTTGTTAACTTTAACCTAGATAACCTATATCAACAAGCATCTCCCGTGAATGCTCGAAATTGTCTTTTAAAATGAATAACCATGAAACGGGGAATTCATTAAGGAAGATGAAGTGTCAATGAGTTCGTATCAATTTTCGGAATATTTTTATCATTTTTGTGTATTTAGTTATGAATTTCATAAGAAAAAACAATAAAATAAGAATTTATGGTAAAAACCAAGGATGTGGCCATGTGTATTGACGTACACTTGTGCAAGTGGTGAAAGTTGATGCGCTCAGATCGCGCCAGGTGTCATCTTGCGATTATTTTGGCTTTTTTTTAGTGCAAAAATCTTGAAAAAAGTTAAATAAATTGTAGGAAAATTGGAAAAATGCCCCGAAAATTTCTCCGGCCTCCTTGTGACGTTATACAACTGGGGGAAGCTAGAAATCATCAATTTCATAAAGAAAAAATTTGAATGCTTTTAGATAACTCACTTTCCTCTTAACCCTAGCTATATATGTTGTTAACTTTAACCTAGATAACCTATATCAACAAGCATCTCCCGTGAATGCTCGAAATTGTCTTTTAAAATGAATAACCATGAAACGGGGAATTCATTAAGGAAGATGAAGTGTCAATGAGTTCGTATCAATTTTCGGAATATTTTTATCATTTTTGTGTATTTAGTTATGAATTTCATAAGAAAAAACAATAAAATAAGAATTTATGGTAAAAACCAAGGATGTGGCCATGTGTATTGACGTACACTTGTGCAAGTGGTGAAAGTTGATGCGCTCAGATCGCGCCAGGTGTCATCTTGCGATTATTTTGGCTTTTTTTTAGTGCAAAAATCTTGAAAAAAGTTAAATAAATTGTAGGAAAATTGGAAAAATGCCCCGAAAATTTCTCCGGCCTCCTTGTGACGTTATACAACTGGGGGAAGCTAGAAATCATCAATTTCATAAAGAAAAAATTTGAATGCTTTTAGATAACTCACTTTCCTCTTAACCCTAGCTATATATGTTGTTAACTTTAACCTAGATAACCTATATCAACAAGCATCTCCCGTGAATGCTCGAAATTGTCTTTTAAAATGAATAACCATGAAACGGGGAATTCATTAAGGAAGATGAAGTGTCAATGAGTTCGTATCAATTTTCGGAATATTTTTATCATTTTTGTGTATTTAGTTATGAATTTCATAAGAAAAAACAATAAAATAAGAATTTATGGTAAAAACCAAGGATGTGGCCATGTGTATTGACGTACACTTGTGCAAGTGGTGAAAGTTGATGCGCTCAGATCGCGCCAGGTGTCATCTTGCGATTATTTTGGCTTTTTTTTAGTGCAAAAATCTTGAAAAAAGTTAAATAAATTGTAGGAAAATTGGAAAAATGCCCCGAAAATTTCTCCGGCCTCCTTGTGACGTTATACAACTGGGGGAAGCTAGAAATCATCAATTTCATAAAGAAAAAATTTGAATGCTTTTAGATAACTCACTTTCCTCTTAACCCTAGCTATATATGTTGTTAACTTTAACCTAGATAACCTATATCAACAAGCATCTCCCGTGAATGCTCGAAATTGTCTTTTAAAATGAATAACCATGAAACGGGGAATTCATTAAGGAAGATGAAGTGTCAATGAGTTCGTATCAATTTTCGGAATATTTTTATCATTTTTGTGTATTTAGTTATGAATTTCATAAGAAAAAACAATAAAATAAGAATTTATGGTAAAAACCAAGGATGTGGCCATGTGTATTGACGTACACTTGTGCAAGTGGTGAAAGTTGATGCGCTCAGATCGCGCCAGGTGTCATCTTGCGATTATTTTGGCTTTTTTTTAGTGCAAAAATCTTGAAAAAAGTTAAATAAATTGTAGGAAAATTGGAAAAATGCCCCGAAAATTTCTCCGGCCTCCTTGTGACGTTATACAACTGGGGGAAGCTAGAAATCATCAATTTCATAAAGAAAAAATTTGAATGCTTTTAGATAACTCACTTTCCTCTTAACCCTAGCTATATATGTTGTTAACTTTAACCTAGATAACCTATATCAACAAGCATCTCCCGTGAATGCTCGAAATTGTCTTTTAAAATGAATAACCATGAAACGGGGAATTCATTAAGGAAGATGAAGTGTCAATGAGTTCGTATCAATTTTCGGAATATTTTTATCATTTTTGTGTATTTAGTTATGAATTTCATAAGAAAAAACAATAAAATAAGAATTTATGGTAAAAACCAAGGATGTGGCCATGTGTATTGACGTACACTTGTGCAAGTGGTGAAAGTTGATGCGCTCAGATCGCGCCAGGTGTCATCTTGCGATTATTTTGGCTTTTTTTTAGTGCAAAAATCTTGAAAAAAGTTAAATAAATTGTAGGAAAATTGGAAAAATGCCCCGAAAATTTCTCCGGCCTCCTTGTGACGTTATACAACTGGGGGAAGCTAGAAATCATCAATTTCATAAAGAAAAAATTTGAATGCTTTTAGATAACTCACTTTCCTCTTAACCCTAGCTATATATGTTGTTAACTTTAACCTAGATAACCTATATCAACAAGCATCTCCCGTGAATGCTCGAAATTGTCTTTTAAAATGAATAACCATGAAACGGGGAATTCATTAAGGAAGATGAAGTGTCAATGAGTTCGTATCAATTTTCGGAATATTTTTATCATTTTTGTGTATTTAGTTATGAATTTCATAAGAAAAAACAATAAAATAAGAATTTATGGTAAAAACCAAGGATGTGGCCATGTGTATTGACGTACACTTGTGCAAGTGGTGAAAGTTGATGCGCTCAGATCGCGCCAGGTGTCATCTTGCGATTATTTTGGCTTTTTTTTAGTGCAAAAATCTTGAAAAAAGTTAAATAAATTGTAGGAAAATTGGAAAAATGCCCCGAAAATTTCTCCGGCCTCCTTGTGACGTTATACAACTGGGGGAAGCTAGAAATCATCAATTTCATAAAGAAAAAATTTGAATGCTTTTAGATAACTCACTTTCCTCTTAACCCTAGCTATATATGTTGTTAACTTTAACCTAGATAACCTATATCAACAAGCATCTCCCGTGAATGCTCGAAATTGTCTTTTAAAATGAATAACCATGAAACGGGGAATTCATTAAGGAAGATGAAGTGTCAATGAGTTCGTATCAATTTTCGGAATATTTTTATCATTTTTGTGTATTTAGTTATGAATTTCATAAGAAAAAACAATAAAATAAGAATTTATGGTAAAAACCAAGGATGTGGCCATGTGTATTGACGTACACTTGTGCAAGTGGTGAAAGTTGATGCGCTCAGATCGCGCCAGGTGTCATCTTGCGATTATTTTGGCTTTTTTTTAGTGCAAAAATCTTGAAAAAAGTTAAATAAATTGTAGGAAAATTGGAAAAATGCCCCGAAAATTTCTCCGGCCTCCTTGTGACGTTATACAACTGGGGGAAGCTAGAAATCATCAATTTCATAAAGAAAAAATTTGAATGCTTTTAGATAACTCACTTTCCTCTTAACCCTAGCTATATATGTTGTTAACTTTAACCTAGATAACCTATATCAACAAGCATCTCCCGTGAATGCTCGAAATTGTCTTTTAAAATGAATAACCATGAAACGGGGAATTCATTAAGGAAGATGAAGTGTCAATGAGTTCGTATCAATTTTCGGAATATTTTTATCATTTTTGTGTATTTAGTTATGAATTTCATAAGAAAAAACAATAAAATAAGAATTTATGGTAAAAACCAAGGATGTGGCCATGTGTATTGACGTACACTTGTGCAAGTGGTGAAAGTTGATGCGCTCAGATCGCGCCAGGTGTCATCTTGCGATTATTTTGGCTTTTTTTTAGTGCAAAAATCTTGAAAAAAGTTAAATAAATTGTAGGAAAATTGGAAAAATGCCCCGAAAATTTCTCCGGCCTCCTTGTGACGTTATACAACTGGGGGAAGCTAGAAATCATCAATTTCATAAAGAAAAAATTTGAATGCTTTTAGATAACTCACTTTCCTCTTAACCCTAGCTATATATGTTGTTAACTTTAACCTAGATAACCTATATCAACAAGCATCTCCCGTGAATGCTCGAAATTGTCTTTTAAAATGAATAACCATGAAACGGGGAATTCATTAAGGAAGATGAAGTGTCAATGAGTTCGTATCAATTTTCGGAATATTTTTATCATTTTTGTGTATTTAGTTATGAATTTCATAAGAAAAAACAATAAAATAAGAATTTATGGTAAAAACCAAGGATGTGGCCATGTGTATTGACGTACACTTGTGCAAGTGGTGAAAGTTGATGCGCTCAGATCGCGCCAGGTGTCATCTTGCGATTATTTTGGCTTTTTTTTAGTGCAAAAATCTTGAAAAAAGTTAAATAAATTGTAGGAAAATTGGAAAAATGCCCCGAAAATTTCTCCGGCCTCCTTGTGACGTTATACAACTGGGGGAAGCTAGAAATCATCAATTTCATAAAGAAAAAATTTGAATGCTTTTAGATAACTCACTTTCCTCTTAACCCTAGCTATATATGTTGTTAACTTTAACCTAGATAACCTATATCAACAAGCATCTCCCGTGAATGCTCGAAATTGTCTTTTAAAATGAATAACCATGAAACGGGGAATTCATTAAGGAAGATGAAGTGTCAATGAGTTCGTATCAATTTTCGGAATATTTTTATCATTTTTGTGTATTTAGTTATGAATTTCATAAGAAAAAACAATAAAATAAGAATTTATGGTAAAAACCAAGGATGTGGCCATGTGTATTGACGTACACTTGTGCAAGTGGTGAAAGTTGATGCGCTCAGATCGCGCCAGGTGTCATCTTGCGATTATTTTGGCTTTTTTTTAGTGCAAAAATCTTGAAAAAAGTTAAATAAATTGTAGGAAAATTGGAAAAATGCCCCGAAAATTTCTCCGGCCTCCTTGTGACGTTATACAACTGGGGGAAGCTAGAAATCATCAATTTCATAAAGAAAAAATTTGAATGCTTTTAGATAACTCACTTTCCTCTTAACCCTAGCTATATATGTTGTTAACTTTAACCTAGATAACCTATATCAACAAGCATCTCCCGTGAATGCTCGAAATTGTCTTTTAAAATGAATAACCATGAAACGGGGAATTCATTAAGGAAGATGAAGTGTCAATGAGTTCGTATCAATTTTCGGAATATTTTTATCATTTTTGTGTATTTAGTTATGAATTTCATAAGAAAAAACAATAAAATAAGAATTTATGGTAAAAACCAAGGATGTGGCCATGTGTATTGACGTACACTTGTGCAAGTGGTGAAAGTTGATGCGCTCAGATCGCGCCAGGTGTCATCTTGCGATTATTTTGGCTTTTTTTTAGTGCAAAAATCTTGAAAAAAGTTAAATAAATTGTAGGAAAATTGGAAAAATGCCCCGAAAATTTCTCCGGCCTCCTTGTGACGTTATACAACTGGGGGAAGCTAGAAATCATCAATTTCATAAAGAAAAAATTTGAATGCTTTTAGATAACTCACTTTCCTCTTAACCCTAGCTATATATGTTGTTAACTTTAACCTAGATAACCTATATCAACAAGCATCTCCCGTGAATGCTCGAAATTGTCTTTTAAAATGAATAACCATGAAACGGGGAATTCATTAAGGAAGATGAAGTGTCAATGAGTTCGTATCAATTTTCGGAATATTTTTATCATTTTTGTGTATTTAGTTATGAATTTCATAAGAAAAAACAATAAAATAAGAATTTATGGTAAAAACCAAGGATGTGGCCATGTGTATTGACGTACACTTGTGCAAGTGGTGAAAGTTGATGCGCTCAGATCGCGCCAGGTGTCATCTTGCGATTATTTTGGCTTTTTTTTAGTGCAAAAATCTTGAAAAAAGTTAAATAAATTGTAGGAAAATTGGAAAAATGCCCCGAAAATTTCTCCGGCCTCCTTGTGACGTTATACAACTGGGGGAAGCTAGAAATCATCAATTTCATAAAGAAAAAATTTGAATGCTTTTAGATAACTCACTTTCCTCTTAACCCTAGCTATATATGTTGTTAACTTTAACCTAGATAACCTATATCAACAAGCATCTCCCGTGAATGCTCGAAATTGTCTTTTAAAATGAATAACCATGAAACGGGGAATTCATTAAGGAAGATGAAGTGTCAATGAGTTCGTATCAATTTTCGGAATATTTTTATCATTTTTGTGTATTTAGTTATGAATTTCATAAGAAAAAACAATAAAATAAGAATTTATGGTAAAAACCAAGGATGTGGCCATGTGTATTGACGTACACTTGTGCAAGTGGTGAAAGTTGATGCGCTCAGATCGCGCCAGGTGTCATCTTGCGATTATTTTGGCTTTTTTTTAGTGCAAAAATCTTGAAAAAAGTTAAATAAATTGTAGGAAAATTGGAAAAATGCCCCGAAAATTTCTCCGGCCTCCTTGTGACGTTATACAACTGGGGGAAGCTAGAAATCATCAATTTCATAAAGAAAAAATTTGAATGCTTTTAGATAACTCACTTTCCTCTTAACCCTAGCTATATATGTTGTTAACTTTAACCTAGATAACCTATATCAACAAGCATCTCCCGTGAATGCTCGAAATTGTCTTTTAAAATGAATAACCATGAAACGGGGAATTCATTAAGGAAGATGAAGTGTCAATGAGTTCGTATCAATTTTCGGAATATTTTTATCATTTTTGTGTATTTAGTTATGAATTTCATAAGAAAAAACAATAAAATAAGAATTTATGGTAAAAACCAAGGATGTGGCCATGTGTATTGACGTACACTTGTGCAAGTGGTGAAAGTTGATGCGCTCAGATCGCGCCAGGTGTCATCTTGCGATTATTTTGGCTTTTTTTTAGTGCAAAAATCTTGAAAAAAGTTAAATAAATTGTAGGAAAATTGGAAAAATGCCCCGAAAATTTCTCCGGCCTCCTTGTGACGTTATACAACTGGGGGAAGCTAGAAATCATCAATTTCATAAAGAAAAAATTTGAATGCTTTTAGATAACTCACTTTCCTCTTAACCCTAGCTATATATGTTGTTAACTTTAACCTAGATAACCTATATCAACAAGCATCTCCCGTGAATGCTCGAAATTGTCTTTTAAAATGAATAACCATGAAACGGGGAATTCATTAAGGAAGATGAAGTGTCAATGAGTTCGTATCAATTTTCGGAATATTTTTATCATTTTTGTGTATTTAGTTATGAATTTCATAAGAAAAAACAATAAAATAAGAATTTATGGTAAAAACCAAGGATGTGGCCATGTGTATTGACGTACACTTGTGCAAGTGGTGAAAGTTGATGCGCTCAGATCGCGCCAGGTGTCATCTTGCGATTATTTTGGCTTTTTTTTAGTGCAAAAATCTTGAAAAAAGTTAAATAAATTGTAGGAAAATTGGAAAAATGCCCCGAAAATTTCTCCGGCCTCCTTGTGACGTTATACAACTGGGGGAAGCTAGAAATCATCAATTTCATAAAGAAAAAATTTGAATGCTTTTAGATAACTCACTTTCCTCTTAACCCTAGCTATATATGTTGTTAACTTTAACCTAGATAACCTATATCAACAAGCATCTCCCGTGAATGCTCGAAATTGTCTTTTAAAATGAATAACCATGAAACGGGGAATTCATTAAGGAAGATGAAGTGTCAATGAGTTCGTATCAATTTTCGGAATATTTTTATCATTTTTGTGTATTTAGTTATGAATTTCATAAGAAAAAACAATAAAATAAGAATTTATGGTAAAAACCAAGGATGTGGCCATGTGTATTGACGTACACTTGTGCAAGTGGTGAAAGTTGATGCGCTCAGATCGCGCCAGGTGTCATCTTGCGATTATTTTGGCTTTTTTTTAGTGCAAAAATCTTGAAAAAAGTTAAATAAATTGTAGGAAAATTGGAAAAATGCCCCGAAAATTTCTCCGGCCTCCTTGTGACGTTATACAACTGGGGGAAGCTAGAAATCATCAATTTCATAAAGAAAAAATTTGAATGCTTTTAGATAACTCACTTTCCTCTTAACCCTAGCTATATATGTTGTTAACTTTAACCTAGATAACCTATATCAACAAGCATCTCCCGTGAATGCTCGAAATTGTCTTTTAAAATGAATAACCATGAAACGGGGAATTCATTAAGGAAGATGAAGTGTCAATGAGTTCGTATCAATTTTCGGAATATTTTTATCATTTTTGTGTATTTAGTTATGAATTTCATAAGAAAAAACAATAAAATAAGAATTTATGGTAAAAACCAAGGATGTGGCCATGTGTATTGACGTACACTTGTGCAAGTGGTGAAAGTTGATGCGCTCAGATCGCGCCAGGTGTCATCTTGCGATTATTTTGGCTTTTTTTTAGTGCAAAAATCTTGAAAAAAGTTAAATAAATTGTAGGAAAATTGGAAAAATGCCCCGAAAATTTCTCCGGCCTCCTTGTGACGTTATACAACTGGGGGAAGCTAGAAATCATCAATTTCATAAAGAAAAAATTTGAATGCTTTTAGATAACTCACTTTCCTCTTAACCCTAGCTATATATGTTGTTAACTTTAACCTAGATAACCTATATCAACAAGCATCTCCCGTGAATGCTCGAAATTGTCTTTTAAAATGAATAACCATGAAACGGGGAATTCATTAAGGAAGATGAAGTGTCAATGAGTTCGTATCAATTTTCGGAATATTTTTATCATTTTTGTGTATTTAGTTATGAATTTCATAAGAAAAAACAATAAAATAAGAATTTATGGTAAAAACCAAGGATGTGGCCATGTGTATTGACGTACACTTGTGCAAGTGGTGAAAGTTGATGCGCTCAGATCGCGCCAGGTGTCATCTTGCGATTATTTTGGCTTTTTTTTAGTGCAAAAATCTTGAAAAAAGTTAAATAAATTGTAGGAAAATTGGAAAAATGCCCCGAAAATTTCTCCGGCCTCCTTGTGACGTTATACAACTGGGGGAAGCTAGAAATCATCAATTTCATAAAGAAAAAATTTGAATGCTTTTAGATAACTCACTTTCCTCTTAACCCTAGCTATATATGTTGTTAACTTTAACCTAGATAACCTATATCAACAAGCATCTCCCGTGAATGCTCGAAATTGTCTTTTAAAATGAATAACCATGAAACGGGGAATTCATTAAGGAAGATGAAGTGTCAATGAGTTCGTATCAATTTTCGGAATATTTTTATCATTTTTGTGTATTTAGTTATGAATTTCATAAGAAAAAACAATAAAATAAGAATTTATGGTAAAAACCAAGGATGTGGCCATGTGTATTGACGTACACTTGTGCAAGTGGTGAAAGTTGATGCGCTCAGATCGCGCCAGGTGTCATCTTGCGATTATTTTGGCTTTTTTTTAGTGCAAAAATCTTGAAAAAAGTTAAATAAATTGTAGGAAAATTGGAAAAATGCCCCGAAAATTTCTCCGGCCTCCTTGTGACGTTATACAACTGGGGGAAGCTAGAAATCATCAATTTCATAAAGAAAAAATTTGAATGCTTTTAGATAACTCACTTTCCTCTTAACCCTAGCTATATATGTTGTTAACTTTAACCTAGATAACCTATATCAACAAGCATCTCCCGTGAATGCTCGAAATTGTCTTTTAAAATGAATAACCATGAAACGGGGAATTCATTAAGGAAGATGAAGTGTCAATGAGTTCGTATCAATTTTCGGAATATTTTTATCATTTTTGTGTATTTAGTTATGAATTTCATAAGAAAAAACAATAAAATAAGAATTTATGGTAAAAACCAAGGATGTGGCCATGTGTATTGACGTACACTTGTGCAAGTGGTGAAAGTTGATGCGCTCAGATCGCGCCAGGTGTCATCTTGCGATTATTTTGGCTTTTTTTTAGTGCAAAAATCTTGAAAAAAGTTAAATAAATTGTAGGAAAATTGGAAAAATGCCCCGAAAATTTCTCCGGCCTCCTTGTGACGTTATACAACTGGGGGAAGCTAGAAATCATCAATTTCATAAAGAAAAAATTTGAATGCTTTTAGATAACTCACTTTCCTCTTAACCCTAGCTATATATGTTGTTAACTTTAACCTAGATAACCTATATCAACAAGCATCTCCCGTGAATGCTCGAAATTGTCTTTTAAAATGAATAACCATGAAACGGGGAATTCATTAAGGAAGATGAAGTGTCAATGAGTTCGTATCAATTTTCGGAATATTTTTATCATTTTTGTGTATTTAGTTATGAATTTCATAAGAAAAAACAATAAAATAAGAATTTATGGTAAAAACCAAGGATGTGGCCATGTGTATTGACGTACACTTGTGCAAGTGGTGAAAGTTGATGCGCTCAGATCGCGCCAGGTGTCATCTTGCGATTATTTTGGCTTTTTTTTAGTGCAAAAATCTTGAAAAAAGTTAAATAAATTGTAGGAAAATTGGAAAAATGCCCCGAAAATTTCTCCGGCCTCCTTGTGACGTTATACAACTGGGGGAAGCTAGAAATCATCAATTTCATAAAGAAAAAATTTGAATGCTTTTAGATAACTCACTTTCCTCTTAACCCTAGCTATATATGTTGTTAACTTTAACCTAGATAACCTATATCAACAAGCATCTCCCGTGAATGCTCGAAATTGTCTTTTAAAATGAATAACCATGAAACGGGGAATTCATTAAGGAAGATGAAGTGTCAATGAGTTCGTATCAATTTTCGGAATATTTTTATCATTTTTGTGTATTTAGTTATGAATTTCATAAGAAAAAACAATAAAATAAGAATTTATGGTAAAAACCAAGGATGTGGCCATGTGTATTGACGTACACTTGTGCAAGTGGTGAAAGTTGATGCGCTCAGATCGCGCCAGGTGTCATCTTGCGATTATTTTGGCTTTTTTTTAGTGCAAAAATCTTGAAAAAAGTTAAATAAATTGTAGGAAAATTGGAAAAATGCCCCGAAAATTTCTCCGGCCTCCTTGTGACGTTATACAACTGGGGGAAGCTAGAAATCATCAATTTCATAAAGAAAAAATTTGAATGCTTTTAGATAACTCACTTTCCTCTTAACCCTAGCTATATATGTTGTTAACTTTAACCTAGATAACCTATATCAACAAGCATCTCCCGTGAATGCTCGAAATTGTCTTTTAAAATGAATAACCATGAAACGGGGAATTCATTAAGGAAGATGAAGTGTCAATGAGTTCGTATCAATTTTCGGAATATTTTTATCATTTTTGTGTATTTAGTTATGAATTTCATAAGAAAAAACAATAAAATAAGAATTTATGGTAAAAACCAAGGATGTGGCCATGTGTATTGACGTACACTTGTGCAAGTGGTGAAAGGTGATGCGCTCAGATCGCGCCAGGTGTCATCTTGCGATTATTTTGGCTTTTTTTTAGTGCAAAAATCTTGAAAAAAGTTAAATAAATTGTAGGAAAATTGGAAAAATGCCCCGAAAATTACTTCGGCCTCCTTGTGACGTTATACAACTAGGGGAAGCTAGAAATCATCAATTTCATAAAGAAAAAATTTGAATGCCTTTAGATAACTCACTTTCCTCTTAACCCTAGCTATATATTTTGCAACAACCAACATCACAAGTATATTTCCCTAATATTAATTATCTAAGTTTTAATAATACAATAATTAGTTTCCTTTCATATAAAAGGCTGTAAACGTATCTGTTTTGTTATAATAATCCACATATATAATAATTGGACAATGCTCTGAAGCCATCATGGGTGCGTGCATCTAGATCTTTGAACACGTCAACGCTATTCAATAAGTTGTCAATATGGCTCCGTCTTGGGTTCGTAGTAAATATCTTTATCATGTCAAATCACATCGTTCGATGGCCTGACACCAGTCAAGCAATTTTGAAATAGTATTGAATATTTGTCCTAGTCTATATGAGTGATTAGAACTTCACACAATATTTTATTTTTCACAGTATATGTTGCTTTGAGGGA
>NW_018926752.1:0-15302 GCF_002207925.1 Prunus avium | reverse complement strand
CATCACAATTATGAATATGCAATTCACTGAGGAATTTGAGGTTGTCTAAACTTGGAAGAGTCTCTAGATTAGGACACTCACTTACTGACAAGTACTCAAGAGAGACAAGGTTTGGTGGCCCATGTGGTAAGTAACTCAAATTTTTGCAAGCATGGATATTCATGGAACGAAGAGAGGTACAAGATTCTAGCCCATTCAGTGCACTTGTTAATGCATCACATTCTGCAATGGTCAATTCACGGAGGGATGTGCATCCATATAAAGTTGGGATGTACTCCAGACGTCTGCACCACTTTATAGACAACTCCTCAAGAGAGACTGGGGAATAAAACTCCAGTCCACTCTGTGGACCCACTGATGTCAATCCACCACAGAAACTAATCACCAATTTCCGGAGGGATCTCAGACTCTGAATTGGCATGGATATTAGACCATCACAACTGCTTATTTCCAAATCCTGAAGAGAGGTACACTTGTCTAGCACACTCTGTAGACTTGACAATTCATGACAAATACTAATCTCCAATTGACAGGAGGGATGGAAAATGATTTGGAACATCTTTCAATTGAGGACACTCTGAGAGAGTCAACTCCTCAAGGAAAGGAAACACCACTATTTTTCCATTTGGCATTTCCGATGGTTCCATCCATTTGATCAGATTGGGGGTTGTACAAATTCTTAATGTTTTCAATGCTGGAAACAAAGTCTTCGTCTCCTCACTTGTGGAAACTCCTGCATCGCCAACATAGCCATAAAACTTTCCCACGGTTTTTAGATTACTCATCGTATCAATCTCAACATGTGTAAGATTAGGCAGATGACCAAATATTGGGACTTCTTCACATGCGTTGCACCGAAGTAACCGAATCTTTTTCAAGCTCTGGAGTGACACCCGTGGCATCCATGAGGAAAATTTAGCACCCATGAAATTGTGAATCTCTAAAGTTTCCAAATTAGAGGGTAGTTCGAGGCCTTGTAGTATATCACCATCGTTGTTGTTGATCCGCTTCCTTTCCTCGCTCCATACAAGTGTTAACTTGAATATGTTTCTCTTCTCCGCTAAATTTGCTTTCTTCGCTTCTCCTCTACACCCATGAAATTGTGAATCTCTAAAGTTTCCAAATTAGAGGGTAGTTCGAGGCCTTGTAGTATATCATCATCGTTGTTGTTGATCCGCTTCCTTTCCTCGCTCCATACAAGTGTTAACTTGAATATGTTTCTCTTCTCCACTAAATTTGCTTTCTTCGCTTCTCCTCTAGCACTCACATGTTCCATATCATAAATAGTCAGTATCCCTTTCAATTTGTTTAAGAGAGCCAACTCCTCAATTCCATGACCTAGACCCACAATAAAGCAAGGTATTGTCCGGAGGTTAGTCAATTTCCCAATCCCTACTGGAAGTTCCCTGTACCAACCAAAATTAATATGTCTCTTTTCTTGGACAGGATCAAAATAAATGTGCCTTAAGTTGACCAAATCTTGTACTTCCTTTGGAAACACTTTAAGCTTTTTACACTTCTGCATTCTTAACGTCTGTAGGTTATGGAGCATGCCGATAGTTGTGGGAAGTGCTTTGATTTCTGTTCTAGAAACGTTTAAATACCTCAACTGCTTCAGCTTGCCTATTGAACTTGGCAACTCCTCAATATCAGCCTGATATAAATTCAAGACACGTAAAGCTGTAAACTTTGGTAACATCTCACTAAGGGACAGCATCATTCGAAAACAGTGAGCGCAATTTCTCTGGAGTTTTTTCAAATACTGAAGTAGGAACTCCTGCAACATGTCTAATTGTTCGTTTCCCATCCATCTCATCAATATTAGAATCCCATGTCAAGCTTTCAGATATGGCTACAAGCTCTGCAAAATCATGCACAACATCGTGCATCTTGCATTTGGTAATGGTACCACAATCATCCTTCGTAGCATCATGGAATAAGCAATTTTCCCACAAAGTATTAAAATATTCATTGCCTATGTCCTCTATCTCTTGATCACTTCTGTTGGGAGAATGGTGAAACGGCAGTCCTTGAGCCATCCACAGTTGGATCAGGTTATCTTTTTCAATTTCAAAATCTTTTTTGAACATTGAGCAATAAGCAAAACATTGTTTCAAAAAAGGTGATGTCAAATTATCAAAACTCAACTTCAAATCCGACAAGATTCTTTCCCCTCCTGGTAAATCCCAAGTTCTTGTTTTTTGAATTGACAACCATTCCTCTTTAGTTTTATTATGCATCCTGCTCCCGAAAACCTGCCAGTACACTGTTAGAATTCATATCAAATGATAAATATGATAAACTAAGGGCTTAAAATTAGCGATAATAACAAAAACTATCAATATTAGGTTAGTTGAAGTTCACTATATTTCCACATTATTTTGCATCGATGACAAACTTTGCTTTTTCTTGTTTCCTTAGAGCTAGCTTTCCGATGACAAATTTGGTTAGAAGTATTTAAAATAGAATTATTATGAAATAACTTATATTTACTTGGTAAGGATCAACATTGCACTTATGGAATCAATGAGAAAAGAACTCCTCAACCTCTTTACAATACGAAGAAAAATAAATAAACAGAACTTTATCACCTTATATTAGATTTTGTCTACAGTCTAACCCACTGTATATATATATTTCCTGGTGGGTTTACCCTATTTCTTCCCTTCACGTAACCATGTTTCTATTATCAGGATTTTTCTTTGCTAATATTGGGTATTACATTCTGCACCCATCAATTCACCAAATTTTACATTCCACCCCAATATTAGAGAGAAAATCCTGATAATAGAAAGAAATGAAAAAATTTAAAGTTTACGCTGCAACATTTTGTACTTCATGGTGCCAGGTGAAATTTGGTTCATACTAGAGGGCGCAAAATGAAATTCCGTGGATATTACTTTCCTCATATAAATAATAATGTACCCAATTTTCGTTAATGTACCTAATATTTTATTCATATGAATATTTTACCTTTTTTTTTCTCTAATGGATCATGATGTACCACACTAGGAGTGTGTTGTGGTTATTTAGGTGTATTATTGTTGTTTACAAATTATTATTTTGTTTTATAAATGTACTTGTCTATAATTATATATGTAATGAAAAACGCCGTTATGGTTAAATGTCAAAAATTCTATAAAATGCCCCTCGTCGACTAATATGCTAACAGAGATTTTCACCCTTTTTTTTGGGCCAAAGTTAGGAAGGGAATTTGAAAACTCACACACACCATGGGGGCTTGAACCCTGGAGCACTTGGAGGCACACATCCAATGGGTGATTATCACTTATTCACTTATTTGAAAAAACAGTAATATTTCATCCACCAAAAATGATTTGATCATGCTTTATCGTTCCCAGCCCCAAAAATCAAAGCTTTTGAAGAACCCATTTGAGAATGTGAATGGTTTATTATACTCTATAGCATAAGAGTTTGAAGGGGCTATTTCTAGTTGATTTTTTATTTATTTACTCAAAGACAATGAGAAGAAAATAAGAAGATTAAAGACCAGTTTAAAAAACGAGTGACTGGAAGATTAAGTAGTAACAAATAAGAATCAAAAGGGAAAGGAAAAGGAAAAAAATTCTAATAGAAAATGTAACAGAGCGTACCTGTGCAACTAGTGGTACACCCCCACACCTTTTCACAATCTCCCTTCCAATCTTCTCAAGATCTGGAGACATTGGAGCACTATCATCAATACCTGCTTTATGCTTCAATATGGACCAACATTCATCTTCTGATAGACATCTCAAATCACACCTCTTAAGTGTTCCTGTAATAGATGCAACTTGGGCACTAGAGGTAGTGACAATAATTCTGCCCCGAGCAGAATCAAGTGCTGACAAACCAGTCTTCAATTTTTCCCATTTTTCACGATCTTCATTCCAAACATCATCGAGAACAAGAAAATACATTTTCCCTTTCAACTCTTGTTTGAGGATTTCAAGCCCATCCTGATTTTCTGTTATTTCAGCTGTTGTTGGGCTAAGAAATTTTGAGATCTTATTTAAGATTGAATTGACATCAAAAGGGACAGATACCTTAACCCATATTAATTTGTCAAAATCATTTTTCATTTCAACTTCTTCGTATATGGATAGAGCCAAGGTTGTCTTTCCCAGCCCTGGCATTCCCACAATGGCCATAACCGAGAGGTTTTCCTGATTGTTGGGGTCGATGAGGTGTTTGTACCCAATTTTGGTCAATGGACCAAAAGTGGTTCCATCCCCAAAAAGAGCATGGCCAGGGCCCAAGCTCAATAGTTGTCTGTAAGTTGTATTTTTTCAAGAGGACTTTTCTTGTTTAAAATAAACACCAAGACAGGACCAAAACCGAAGCCCAAGAATAGAGGGCCCAAAGCGATTGGACTACTGAAAAATGAAAAATCGGAAACTGTTCCAAACCCACGCGAAGTTAGAGAAGGACCATCAACATTTAATGACGATTTGACTTTTCCCTCTTCCAGTAAGAAAGCCAGTCGCCTAAGGAAGCCACCAAGCCAGGTAAGAAGCCAACTTGCATATCAAATCGCCAAGTACAAAGACCAGAGAGCTGTTTCGAAGGACCGACGGTTCTCGTCAGAAAGTCCAATCACCCCCACTATGGACCGGTTCAGGACGTCAAGTCAGCAAGCTGACTTTGGACAACAGCCAAACATCCTCGCTCAGTCATCATCCCTTAAGACCTCCCCTGCTCCTATAAATAGAGAGCTTCCAGCACAGAAGAAGGGGACTCTCTCTCCAAAAAACTAGACGCAACGTCTTGTAAAACACCTAAAAAGCACTCAAGATATTCCAGTCAAACTCGCTCGGATTTCAGATAGCCAGACGACTTCTGTGTTCATCTTTTTATTTCTCTGCCATCTTCATGGTATGACTAACTTCTGAAAAATGTTCAATTTGAATTTGTATAATTTAGCCGGCTATAAACCTTAGATCACCGTGATAATATATTTCATAGTTTGGAACCAATAAACATGGATCTTTATTGTTGCTGTTGTTGATTTAAGAGCTGAATAAATAAGAATGATGGAACTCGTATCTAAAGAACTCTGTTATGCTTGTATCTGCATTCATCTCCATATCTGCAATACTTAGGCATTTTCCCGTTTCCATTTTATTTAAACTGAAAGCTCACAAAAGGTTTTTAGCACGAATCAGGCCTTATAGGCTTAAGGGATATAAACTGATTGGGCCCGAAAATCACATAGTTGGGCCCGAATTTGTGGTTAGCTCATATATAAATATATTTAAATTCAGATTTAGGTTTGTAAACCCGTGCGAGGTGTTTACTAACCAAAAACATTGTCTTTTTTCCTTGCTTGGATAGGTGTTGTTCGCACCAACTAGAGCCGATATATACATGAGAGAAAGAATTTTGAAGTCCTCTTAACTGGGGCAGAGAAAAGAACCAATCCAGGCCAGTACCCCACTTGGAGCATAATGGCTTGAACAGAGGTCCAGAAAAAAGGCGCAAACTTCACAAAACACTCATCACACTCGCTTATACCAGGTCTGTTGGACTGGTCTTACAACCAACAGTGGCACGCCTATAAAGCAGAACACATGAATCAGAAGGAATTCGGAAGTTAAGCCCAAGACAAGGCTGGACTGGATTTTTGTCAACCTCATTCAACTTTCAATTTTGTTGAATATTGAAATAGCATCTGCGCGAGCCAAAAAGATACAATCGGGGCATTGATGTCAATCTAGCAGCTGTCGTATTCTTCCGAGCACGCCTATTACGACATTTGGCGAAAAGAATACCTGGCAAGAAAGAAGACCAACATATTTTTGGCACGCCCAGTGGGACTTTCACTCGTGTATGGTGAGAAGGACCAGAAAGAAAGTCTATATGGTGGAATCCACACAAGCCACTGACGAGAGAAACAAAGGGATAGTGGAAACGGAGTCAATGGAATCTTCCACGGAATACCCCTTTGAACGGCTGGAAAAAGCCATGAGAGAAGGTTTCCAGGCGATGACCAGCTCTATGACCAACTCTATGAATCACATGTCCCAGAGTATCGTCCAGACCGTTGAGAAGGGACATGTGAACACGACTCTACAAGGAAATGAGACTAGGGTTCACCTGAGTCAAATCTTCGAACGAATCATACGAATGGCGCAGGAAGAGGACGCGCCCCGGAAAGAAAAAGGGCTCCTCGAGAATGAGAATACCTCTTCAGGAGTTCCAAAGTATTCGTCGGGCCAGACAAGCGGCCATGCTAACTCAACATCTCCCAAGATGGTGGTGGGAAGCTCCTGTGGAACACCTTTCCAAGTTGTTCACACAAGCACGTCAGACATGGCGCTTGCTGGTCCAATCGCTACCCAAGCAAGCAGTCCATCTAAGGAACCGGGAGGCCAGCGGTTCACACCTTCTGGAACCCCTTCCAAATATCAAGCTCCAAGGACCAGCGAGGCCGCCTTACCACCTGGACCCGTCCGAAAGAATATGTATGCCGAGAGATGGAGAGAACCCGCGGGATTCAACGTCCACATTGCCCATAATAACGGTAATAATGGGGGTAATGGACGGGCTAGGCGAGACTATGCAAGGACGACTGAGCTGCCTCAAGATTCAGACGACGAAGACGAGGCAGGTCAAAACCCGCAGGCCGCTATCGAACCTCCTCCGGCAATCCATCCAGATGAAGCCATACGAAATGAGATGGAGGGACTGAGGCAGCTTTTTTACAATGGTCAGGCTGGAATCAGAAGAGCGGCTCGACCCACTTACCAGAAGCCCTACCCCACATATATCGATGATTTTCCATTTCCAAGGGGATTCAAAGTGCCAAATTTCAGTCTATTCAATGGAGAAGATTTGTACGCATCAGCATTGGAACACATCGGGCGCTTTTCGGCCCAATGCGTAGCCATCGAAACCCAACCTCTTTTGAAACTGAGGTTGTTCGGAAGCTCTCTCTCGGGCCAAGCATTCACATGGTATTCAAATTTAAGCCCGAATTCTATCACAGGATGGGCAGAAATAGAAGGAGCCTTTATGGAGCAATATTATCGGCCCGAACTTGAGGTCACTATCAATGACTTGACTGATATGAAGCAGGGAGAACATGAAACGGTATAGGATTTCATCACTCGTTTTAAGAAGCTCAAGATGAAATGCAAAATCCCCATGGATGAGAAACACTTCATCAAGATGGCCCAAAATGCTCTCAGGCTACCCCTTCGGAAGAAGTTCGATGATCAGGAATTTATGGACTTGCAAGATGTGGCTCAACGAGCCGGGAAGTATGAGTTATTGCTCCAGGAAGAGGCGCAGAGAAGGAACAGCTCTAAACCTGTCTACTTCAAAAACCCAGTCCATCATCTGGAAGTCATCAACGAATTTACTGAAGCCAGCGAAGAAGGTGTCGGTCCAGAGGTGTCACTTGCAGAGATCATTCAAATAAAGAATCCGATCACCTGCAAAGCAGTGATGAGACCGGGAAAAGAACAGCGGAGCAACCCTCCCCCAACCGGAGGATTCGTACCCTATAAGCAAAAACATAAATCGTATTCCTTTGATATCTCCAAAGCGGAAAACATCTTTGATGAGCTGCTCAGAGGGAAGGTGATCAAACTTGACGAAAAGCACGTATTCCCAAAACAAGAAGAAGTGAAAGGCAAATTGTTTTGTAAGTGGCATAATTCCTTCTCTCATGCTATTAATAATTGCGTTCAGTTTAGGGATGCTATTCAGGATCTCATCAATGAAGGCAAGATCCTCCTGGACAAACCAACCACTATGAGAGTCGACAATGAACCGTTTCCCACTCACATGGTTGGAGTCAACTGGCCCGAAAGACAGAATAAGAGAAGGATCGTAGTAGATATTGAGAAAGCGGGGAAGGCTACCTCATCATTGATAGAAAGACCAAAAGCGACCATCACAGCCGGAATTGTTATGTGCAGCCGATGCAAATGCGAGTGCGAACTTGAGATACTTGCCATAGGAGGAAAGATAGATGAGCGACTACTTCAAAATATAGTCGAAGCTGACCAGAATTTCCACAGGTCCGAAGCCCGAAACTATAGCCCTTTTAGCCCACTTTAGGGCCCGAAAGGTAATTATGAGAAGTTTCGAGAAGTAAGCAGAAAATTCGTCCAAGAGCCATTTATCCCAAGGAGGGCCGAGCGTATAAGACTAGAAGATAGAGACGAATGGCGCACGAGATTGGTCCGACCTGAATTCGAAGCATCATCTGCCCAGCCTGGGGAGATGCGCGCTCAGAATGAAGGAAATAACAGACCATCTACCACATCCAATTCGACCAATGTGAAGCCAACCGAGCCCGGTAGAGTTGCAACGGTTCGACACGGCAGGTGGTACCTAGTGGGAAAAGGAGGCAAGCCTGAGAGGGAACTGACCAACACCCAGGCCCGAAGAGTCAGGAGGCAATACGGGAAGGCCAGAAGATATTTGGAAAACCAGACGGTCAACCTTGACTCCATAGCCAACATCGAGGACAGAGGCCATGAAGTGCAAAGTAGAGAACGACCAACCACTGGAGTTCTTAGACCGAAAGCATCACCATCCTTCCCAAAGATCCAGGAAGAAAAGGAAACAAGAGAACCAAAGCCACAACACCACGCTTCGGGTGGTCAGTCGCTGCTTTACTCAAAGATACCAAGGCTCTCGACAGGCAAAACTATCCTCAAGCGCCCTTCGAAGGCCGAAGGCGAAGTCGTTTCGCGCGACCAGAACAATGAAAAGACAATGGCAGCAAAGCCCGAAGGCGGACCATCAAGGTCCGATTTAAAGGTTATAATGCCGCAAAAGATGATTCAGGCCAAGTTATCAGTGGAAGAAGAAGAAGATGATAACATGTCCGAAGAAGAAGATGACGACTGGCTGAACTATGAACTCAACCATGAGGAATTCAAAGCCGCTTTGGGATTAAAGATCAGAGGCAAGGAAGAAGGTGAGCAGCTTAATCACACCCCAACCTTGACGTTCGGAACCTTAGAAGGGGTCCCCAAGAACACTGTCACGACAGAAGGGACTGCAGATCTATCAACTTCAAAAACCATCCCAAGGAAGGAATATCACGAAAGTCAACTTATGGAAGTTGAACCAACACTCACCACTCAGAAAGCTATGCCTATAAATATGGTGTACATCCTCCCAGCTCTTTATAGGTCAAAAGAAGATCAGCCAGGATATATGGTGGGCGATAGTCTGATTGGGGATCATCCGACCGCGTTGATCCGCATAATTGATGATCATGACGAAAGGCCTGAAATTTTGAAGATGAACGAATCAAGCACGGCTGGAAAAATAGAGAATTCGAAAGGAGGGATTCCTCGGGTATTCTTCACCAGACCAACTCGAGCGATGACAAAGCATTTGAGACCACTGTTCATTTCCGCTAAAATCAACGGCGTGCCCTTTAAGAAGGTGCTAATCGATGGAGGAGCTGCTGTTAATATCTTACCATTCAAGAGGTTAGAAAAGCTGGGAAAGAACAAGGCAGATCTCATCCCCACAGATTTGACTGTATCTAATTTCGCAGGAACCATTACTGTCACTCATGACATTCTAGTAGCCGAATTTGAAGTCGGATCTAAGAACTTGATGGTATCTTACTTAGTGGTGGATAGCACGTCATCTTACCATGCATTGATGGGAAGGGACTGGATACATCAGAGCATGTCTATACCATCTTCCCTTCAGCAAGAATTACTTATGTGGGACGAAGAATTAGAAGACTACGAGATGATAAAGGCAAATCCACAGCCATTCTTGCCATTTGCCAATAGCGTCGACGCACGGTTTTACAACGAAGACATAGCTCCTCTCACCATTCCAGAACTAGTCAAGAACGACCACTCTCCAGTAGTGATGGCCCAGAAGTTCATCCAGCAGGGCCTCGTTTTCTCAGCAGAAGAATGGGAAAGGCCCCAAATATCCTTCGCCAATTCCCATGGATAAACAAGACCTACAGGAGCAAGAGCCGTCTCTGGCAGAGACATCTCTAGCGGAGCGGTTGCAAAAGGAAGAGGCGATGCAAGAGGAGCTAGGAACGAATCCGGCCAACTATATGGGTGAATTTGTTTCTGAAGACAACTGGACCGAATCGGCCGGGCTAAATGAAGAAATTCAATTAGGGCCTACCAAACTCAGCACGACACCTCCAGAAATTCAGGACCCTCTTGAAGAAATTAATTTGGGGACTAATGAGGATCCGAGGCCAACATTCATCAGTGGCCTCTTGGATCCTGCCATCAAGGAAGAATTGATTTCTCTCCTCCAAGAATTCAGAGACTGCTTCGCTTGGCATTACCATGAAATGCCAGGATTGGACAGAAGTTTGGTAGAACACCGTTTGCCCATAAAAGAGGGCTATAAACCAGTGAAGCAGTTAAAGAGAAGGATGTTAGTCGAGACTGAATTAAAGGTAAAAGAAGAAATTGAGCGATTGTTAAGGGCAGGATTCATCAGACCAGCCCGATACGTCGAATCGTTGGCAAATATCGTCCCCATCCTGAAAAAGGTCACCAAGACTGTCAGAATATGCGTTGACTACAGAAACCTGAATGAAGCTACCCCAAAGGACGAATACCCCATGCCAATGGCTAATATGCTGATTGACGGAGCAGCTCGTAACAAGATTCTGTCGTTCATGGATGGCAACGCAGGGTACAACTAGATCATGGTTGCTGAGAAGGACATTCATAAGACAGCATTCAGATGCCCAGGGCACGTGGGGGCATATGAATATCTAGTCATGCCTTTCGGGCTGAAAAATGCAGGGGCCACGTATCAAAGGGCGATGAACGCCATTTTCCATGACATGATCGAACACACACTCGAAGTATATGTAGACGACGTGGTCATCAAATCAAAGGAACAGGAGGAGCATGTGGAAGATCTCAGGAAGGCTTTCATTAGAATGAGGAAGCATCAACTAAAGATGAATCCGAAAAAGTGCGCCTTCGGCGTTCAGGCGGGAAATTTCCTGGGTTTTCTAGTACATCAGAGAGGCATTGAAGTGGACAAGAATAAAGCCAAGGCAATCATTGACGCCTCTGTTCCCCGTAGCAAGAAAGAACTGCAGAGTTTGCTCGGAAAGATCAATTTTCTCAGGCGATTCATTGCCAATTCGGCTGGGAAGGTCCAACCTTTCTCTTCTTTGCTAAGAATAAAGGACAAGGATCCATTCCTATGGGGGCCGATCCAACAGGAAGCATTTGATCAGATAAAGCAATACCTGAGTAACCCACCAGTTCTCACGCCTCTAAGAAAAGGCGTCCCTCTAAAATTGTATATTTCTGCTTCAGATAATTCTATCGATAGCTTACTAGCCCAAGACAATGTAGAGGGCAAAGAACAAGCTGTATTTTATCTAAGTAGAATATTGCAGGAGGTTGAGACTCGTTATTCTGCTATTGAAAAACTCTGCCTTGCACTGTATTTCACGGCAGTGAAATTACGGCATTATATGCTTCCTTTTACTGTTCATATCATAGCCAAAACTGATCTCATTAAATACATGCTCAATAGACTCGTAATAAGGGGACGATTAGGAAAATGGATTCTGGCTCTCTCAGAATTCAGTTTCAGATACGTTCCTCATAAGGCAATTAAGGGGCAGGCTATTGCAGACTTTTTGGCCGCCCACCCTTGTGTCGAAATTGAGGATTTAAGCACTATGGAAATAGCCAACCTAGGATTCCCACTCAATCAAAGAGCTCCAAAATTGGAAATTAGAAATGTTTTTGGGAGATTGCCAGGTCAGCAAGGACAGATTTTAATCCCTGTAAAAACTGTCCAGGTCAAACCATGGAGATTATTTTTCGACGGATCAAGGTCAGAATCAACAGCTGGTGCAGGTATTGTCATTGAAGATCCATTCGGAGCCAAATATGCATATTCATTTCAGTTCGATTTCAACAGCACCAACAATAGGGCCGAATATGAAGCTCTGATTATCGGCCTGGAAATGGTACTAGAGCTTGGGGTAACCCACTTGGAGGTCTTTGGAGATTCTCAGTTGATAATCAAGCAACTGACAAATGAATATAAATGCAGAGACCCGACTATGGCAGCCTACTATGTCGCAGCCCGCAATCTGAGCTCTATGTTCAAAGATATATCAGTCAAATATATCCCGAGAAATGACAACCTGGCTACCAATGAAATGGCACAAATAGCATCTGGCATCCAGATACAGGAGCACCAGTCCGAAAGGACCATTAAGGTGCAGAAGAGATCCCTACCTTCGATCCTCAGCAGAGGAATGGATCTCGAGATAAACGCAAATGAAGTACAAGCTGGAGATTGGAGAAAACCTTTGATTGATTACCTGACTAACCCATCTCCAAGGGTGAGCAGGAAAGTCAAATACCATGCCACCAAATTCCTAATCATGAATGGAGATTTGTTTCGACGAACCAATGAAGGAGTCCTCTGTCTAGGACCGAAAGAGTCTATGAGGGTCATAGGAGAGATTCATGAAGGATCCTGTGGTGCTCACCAATCCGGAAAAAAGATGCGATGGCTGATCAAGAGATATGGCTATTTTTGGCCAACTATGGAAAAAGACTGTTTTAACTACGCCAAAGGTTGCGAAAATTGTCAAAGTAATGGCCCGATACAGCATCTACCAGCTGTTCCCTTAAATCCGATCGTCAAACCTCGACCTTTCAGAGGATGGGCCATGGATTTCGTAGGCAAAATTGTGCCTAGTTCAAGCAACGAACACACATTCATTATCATGGCCACCGATTATTTCACAAAATGGGTGGAGGCGAGTGCAGTCAAATCCATTTCTTCTTCAATGGTGATCACCTTCATTAAACAACACATCATCCACAGGTTTGGGATCTGTTTGTGCCTAATAAATCACGGCCCTAAACTGGCCGAAGGAGCTCCTTTTCTTGGCCCAAGCACTTCCTCGAGAAGCTGAAACGCAGCGTTTCGCCAAGATGTTGGGCCTTCCTGAAAACAAAAGAAAAATGCTAAGGCATGATCATCTCGGCCTCGATCATCGGCCGAGGCCAAGACCAAGCAAAATCACGGCCAAAAATATCAGAATTGGATCATCACGTGATGACAGGGTCCCATGCTTCATTTAATGAAGTAGTGCCTCTGTTTAGTGCAGCAAACCCACTGGCCACGAATAAACATTTAATGCACGAGAGAAGGTGGGAAGTGATTGGAGTCAGAATTTGGTGATGGAATCAGAGTGATTAGACGTGGACATTCTCACAAGAATTCTTGTGGCTTGAGAGATTAGGTCACCAGCTATCAGAACAATAAATGCGTCTCCACGGCCAGAAGCGCAGAACCCACGATTAGGGCGGCGGCCGAGATTCACCAGGATTTGTGGGGTTGCAATGCCATACTTCACGATCCCAAATGTCGATTGGACTACCCACTTGCTCTAATCAGGCTCCACCATGCGGATTTTCAGCCTCGGCTACTCCTCCAAGAACTCTTCCTATAAATACGAGGCTCAAGCTACATTTAAAGGGTATAAACAGCAAACCAAAGCCTCCCACGGAGCAACTTATATTTTCCTGTAATGCACTTTCAATATCTTGCTTTCCTCGGAGCTGCGGACGCTTTTCCAGGAGAGGATGCCGGCACCCTCGCCCGCGACACCTCCCAGGGCCGGACCGAGGAGCCAAGAGCGCGAGAGAATCGAGCCTTACGGCAAAAGCAGCAGCCTCGGTGGCTCGGCCCACACCCAAGCATCAAGCTACGGCCAGCATTCTTTGCCGCTGACAAACAGCTGGGGGCAGTCCCAGCCCACTTGGGCGAATTCTGGGCCAACCTGCTCAACAAGGACAGCGCGCGGCCCGCTCCACGCTTTGGCCAAAGCATTGGGGCGGGATAGCCCTGCATTGTCTACGGTCCAACAGTTCTGCCCAACCCATGCTATGGCCGACCAGACACGGTCCGGCCAGAGCGACGCGATGGAGGAGTCACAGCAACAATGCAATCAGAATGGCTTGACCACGGCACTACCAGTACAAATACACGGTCCGGTCATTCCAACGACAACGCAGACACACTTAGGTTCCCATGAGGGTGAAATCCAACGGAACCAGGTGGCCATACCTCGATGGTCAGCGGGCCAAATGAACCTCGAACAAGCCCACGGCTTTCCTCTAAAACCACCCGACTCGGTCGCAACGGCCGAGCTCGCCGTTAAAACGACCCAACATATAAAGCCGCGAAATGATGACCAACAGGAGATGCCCCCTCGAGGGTTTCAGGCTAAAGATACCCGGTACGTGACCGAGGGCGGCTTGACTCAGCGACGGCCGGGGGCACCAGGGTGCACAAAGCTGTACCTATCAAGGAAACCTGGAGTTTGGCGCAATTTATTTCCTAAGGGTTTTTGGGCTCGCCGCGCATCAAAAAGCTCGGCCGTGCGCACATCTCCCTGTGTCTTGGCCGACGGCCATGACACTAGTAAATTATTAAAGCTGAGGGTTTGATTTCTTCAGGATATCAAGCGACATAGCCGAAAGAAGGACTACTTGCAAATGATGCCAAGAAGTTCAGAAAATTTACAGCAGTCGAAACTCGGCACCTACAACTCGGCGCAAGTTAAAAAAAAAAATGGCGCCGAGGACCTACGACAAAAAAGTCAAGAAGAAGAAAAGAGGCAGGTAGGCGAACGAATTAAAGCAAGCGGTGCGGTCAACTTAAGGTAAGAAGCATACGTTTGATTTTTTGGGAAGAAGACTAGCCTTATAATTAGGTTAAAGGAGTTTCTTTACAATAAAGATGGACGACCAGTCGTGGCCGATCGAAAAATACAGAAATCATACAAAAATTTATATATAAAATAAAATGTATGTGGTTAATTATTACATCCCAAAATATGTCCGAAACAAGTCGCTCGCCACCCGCCTAGACCCCTTCGCTGAACATGCCCCAGATCAAGCACGTGATCCTCCTCCAGGCGATGTCCCCGCCGTCTATGTCCGCCTGCCACCTCGCCCGGATCAGCTTCCGCTCGGCCAGGGCCTTCTTCGTCTCGGTCGCTGCCTTGAGGATTTGCTTGGTCGAGGACTTCAGCTCTTTCCCGGCCGCGACCGCGCCATCTTGGCGCTGGAGTATGAGATCTCGGCGAGCCTGGAGCTCGGCAATCTGGGCCTCAACCTGCGCAAGCTCTTCATTCTCTCGTTGGACGACTAGATCATTCTCTTTCAACCGGGCCATTGCAGGTTGGACTTGTGTTTTGATCACCTCCAGATCCTGCTCGAGCGAGCTCCCTTCGGCCATCCTCGTGACGGCTTCAGCATACCGGCCGATCATCTCCTCGCCTTCGG
>NW_018926728.1:8799-28943 GCF_002207925.1 Prunus avium | reverse complement strand
CTTGAAAAGTCCTGCTATGTGGTTTCTCATGATACTTACAAAAACCCAAAATTTGAAATTTGATTTCTATTGTTGTTTCCTCATGTTCTTTCAGAGCGCTTGTGTGCAAAAGATGAATAGAGGTCATTCTTCTTTCGGTCCACTTAGCATGGAATGATAGGAATTTCGTTCTGACGTGGGCTGGTATTGAGCATTTCTGATGAAGGCTTTAGACTGGTAAATTCAGAATTGGGATTATGGACACTGAAGCCTTTGTCGTTAGTTTTGATCGGGCGATTGGTCCTGATATTATTTGATGCTTTTCTTACTAAATTTTGGAGAAGTCCTCAAATTCATTTAGGAATTTCTCTACTAGATAGTAGTGATATCATTCTTCGGGTAATTGGATTTACTTGAGCTGTAGGAAGTGCCAATTTTTTGTTCTATAGCAAGTGCACCGTCACCCCGAGCAAGGAATTTGAACTTATTAACACAGTTCTTTTTATAAAATTTGATATTTTGCTATATTTTCCCCTTTAGGTGTAATTCTCAATAATTTAGTACACCAAATTCATTCACCAGAAATGATTGTAGTTGTAAATGTACTTTTTTATAGTTGAAATGTTTGATCCCTGAAATTATTGATGATTGTTACTTGTTAAACTAGTTATGGAGTAAATCAAAAGATATAATGAACTTAAAACTTAGGCTGGACCCATGGTGTGGCAAAATAGTAGTTTCCACTTCCCATGGTGAAATTGACACCAAAGCTTTCAACAAATCCCCACTTGGTTTGTTACAAAAACTTAGCAGAATCATCTGCAACGAGTGCAGTAGAATTATGTACTTCAGATTCATCATCTTTGGAAAATTTACTTTAGATGGATGTGCATATTGAGCTTTTTATGAATTTTGTGAGAGAAAAAACCCAAAGATACCAAAAGATATGCTATGTAAACTTGACACGGATGTCAATATTGAGCTTTTTATGAATTTTGTGAAATTAAAAAAACCCAAAGATAATAAAAGGATGATAGAACTTTATAAAGTAGTGAGAGTGAATTTACACCAATACATGGATGAAAATCACCTCAAGATACCAATTACATCTAGTGGCTTCAAATTCTTGGTCTTGGTTTTCTTAAACTCTGACTGGTTTCTCCAATACAGCTGAGAAGAAGAGCTCATCTCCAAGCTTATCAGTCTTAGGTACAACCCTCCATAGTAATGGCTTGTAGCCTAACCTGTTACACTCATCCAAATACAACTTCAAGTCCTCCTCATGACAGAAGAAGCGGTCTATCCAAGGAAGACCCTTTGGCCGAAGGACACGGTCCCAATCAAACAACACAAACTGAAGGAGTTCAATTCCTATCCAGCCATCCAAGAACAAATTAGAGTGGATCATGTCAAGGGCATTGTCAAAGAAGGGCAATCTTGAGCCAATTGATGTGTAAAGAGGAAGAAGGCCTCTTAAGGCAATGACCTCATTGAAAGGAGCCCCTAAGTTTAAGGTACTTGAAACAATGGTAACATTCTTTTCCCTCATGATAGAAGCAAATGTTCCTGTTGTCGGGCTAAAATGTAGGCTGATTCTTATCTCCTCCGGCTTTAACCCTAGAACTTCATCAATGGTGAACTCTGCTGATTCAAACTCGTTTGTTGGAGTATCCCACCCTTTTTTTGAAAGGTTGAAGCAGTCTGAGCATTTGAAGAAGCCTCTTCGGTGCTTGGTTTCTTTGGAGACAAGGCAAGAGTATTCTTTGCACTTGTAATTGTTCCATAGGATGTTAGCACCACTAGGTTGAGTCCAAAGGGGGGAGTTTATAGGAAATGGCTTGGTGTAGTGTGGGGGTGATTTTGTGAAGCATCTTCTTCTTGGTAATGGATCACATCCATGAACTATAAGCTTCTGAGCTATTCCCCAATCATCCGGGCATGTACTGTGAACCTTATAACTCATAAACCGGTCTAAATTGGTGGCCATATTGGCACAAGCCAACCCCATTGATGGAGTTACTGCTTCTACCCCAAGAAAATTCTTCTTCCCAATTAGCCTGTTTTGTTTTGGTGAAGTGTAATTGTGAATCTCACCTGAACTGAAGACCTTCCCACCCATAAACTGTTCTTCAGCTTCCTCGGGATCACTGAAATCTTCATCGACATTGCTCATCTCAGCTTTAGCAGGGGGAGAATTCCTGTAGAGCCTTGATAAGCTATCTGCAAGTTTGTCCAAAGAAATGGCAATGTGAAGCACCTGATCCGAAAATTTCGCAATTGCTTTTGAGTCTGAACTTTCATTATGCAGCTGCTCCAGTAAAACCCCCAGTTGGATCTGCAAACGAGAGATATCTCCGTGCAGGGAATGAGGCAAAACAATTTGGTCATGGGAAGTACTGGCAGAAGTAGCAAAAATGGATTGTGGATATGAAACATTGAAGCCAAAAATGAAAACTGTGAGGGGGCTGACAAGGAGAATAGCACATAACATTGCGGCAAGAAGGCATCTGACTGGCTGAGAGGAGCTTTCCTTCTGCATTTCTAAGATGGGTTATTTTTCTTCCTTGCACTTCTTCTGGGGATAACAACCATTTGAACTGTCATTCAATCTTTCAAGCTGTTGACTGGAAGAGTGAAGTTGGATTTAATTCTCTTAATTTTCTATTGCGTTTTCAATAATCCCCAGGTGCATCGTACCATACTTTATAGTCAGTTTTCTTTGAACCTTAGTCACCCCTCGTATCAAACCATCTTGATCTATGATAATATTAAACTAAATTTTTTGCCAACTTTCACATAAGTTTTCCCCATGCAGAGAATTTTGTACACAATCTGCATAAAATTTGAAGTTTTTTTACATATTAAGTGAAATAAATTGAGATGATCTTTGGTTTTATTCACTAATAAACAGACTGAATAGGGGTAATGGCCAGATTAGGTGGAATTAGCATTTGATTTCTCAACTATAGAACTTGGAAGAACGAGAGCGCTTTATAATAGTTTCTCATATGGAACTCAATTAATACATAAACTCAAACAACATTTGAGGGTTCTTGTGCATAAAGCACTTTTACAAAACCGAAGAATCAACTGCTATAAGAAAGAAAGAAGAAGAAGAAAACAGGAAAGATGTTGATCATTTAAGCTCTTCAAGACCTTCTTCATAGGGTTTGAAGATGGCTGACTTCCACTTCCAGAGTAATGGAAATATCTTTGTCCAAAATTGCGACTGAGAGTACAGAGAGATGCATCAAAACTGCCCAAAACAAAGACAACAAATCAGAGTCTGTAACTTATCATCATCATTGTTTATAATTTGTAAATGTAAGAGTCCACCCTGCAAAAGCTATTGAAATACTACCTCTATTAATTACAAACATGGTCCTCATCTTCTTCTTCTTCACCTTCTTCATAATCATCATTATCATCTCTGCTTGCCTCTGCATATTCTTCAAGTGATGCAGAGGGGAACATATCCCCAGCCTTGTCATCTTTGTCGGTTGCCGCTTTCGCTAAACCAGTAGCTTTGCCTGCGTTCATCTGTTGCAGTACAATTTGAGCTCACAAAGTATGTAACTTTATTCGTAGAAAATACAAGAAGCTCAAAAACACAAATGGGTTTCCATTAGAGAACATACCGCACGTATCAGTGTCCTCCTATCTCTTTCTCGAGCATTTTTTATGGCCTGCACATTATAAGTTGATAAAACAAAACAAACCCATCAATCCCATTAAGCCCATTTTGTAATGCAAACGCACTTAGAGAATTAAAAATGAAAAATAAAAACAAACCTCCTGAAGCTTTTTTTGCTCAGCTTCCACTTCCGAAGGGTCTTTTCCAACGATGCGTTCGACACGGCAACAGCACTTTGCACAAACACCTTGTTCCTTGGCGCAAGCAGAACAGAGTTTATGGTGAGACTGACGAACGGCGCGCTTGGTACAACGTTGGCACTTGGTTGGCTCCGTTAGGGTCTTGTACTTGCCGTAACGGCGTTTCCATTCGATCTGCTCCTTACAGCGAGGGCAAACCCCCGTTATCTCCGACAGCGGCCTGAACCGGCCTCCGACCTCCGTTTCGTTGATTTTGACGCCCAGGTTCGGCTTCCATGCGAATTTGTTTTGGTGCCTACCGTTCATCATAATTCCTTACACTTCTCAGAGCAAATACAGTTTACAATTTTGAAAATGCAAAGCAAAAGCAATCACCTGTGCTTTGGGAGTTGCAGAAATTCAATTCATATGCCCAAACCAAAAGAAAGAGAAGAAACTCTAGGGTTTTAGGGAAGGCAGAGAAGACTGACCCGATTTAAAATTTGGGTTTCTTGACCCGAATTCGATTTCTATATGGGCTGTCCTGAAAATGATTTGGGGTTTTGGTTTTGGGTTGATTTGAGGCCATATGGACTAATTTCATGAGGTCAATTTAGCCCTTGGGCACGTAGACATAAAGTAGCCCAACAAATTTTGGGTTGGATTTTGAAATTAAAGTCATGCATATATAAAGGCATCAACAGTAAAATTAAAACATTGTGATGTAGAACCCAATTAGAGCATGGCACGTAGGATCCAAATGCTTGGTTACATGCCAGCGTCAAAGCCAACGGCCCAGATTTGGTTTGGGCTCCGGGCTCAAATTTGTACGTGAGATGATGCTTTGTGGGTGGCCATTTCAGATTTCCAGCAAAGAAGGCATAGTGTGAAGAATCCATCTGAATCCCATGCCCATGTTGACCATTATATTTGCGTTCACCAAATGTTGACTGGTTATATTATCAGCCGGAAAATACTAGGAATACCAACTTTAGATACCAACTTGTGTACTAACTCTCTAATAGAGCCTGAGACCCATTGTATTGGTGGGCTCCACCTCTATTAGAGAGTTGGTACACAAGTTGGTATCTAAAGTTAGTCTCCCTAGCATGACCCTTATCAGCCACACCACACCTTGGAGTGGTAATTAAATCCATGGTCTCTGAATCAAGCTTACCTGTAACATTCAAATGATAGTTTATTTGGAATATTTTTAGTGCAGATTCTAAAAGCTCATCATGTTGCGGGATGATGAACTAGGGAGGGCCTATGATAGGGCTGTGCCTGTTTAGCTTTTCCTCTTTGGCTTCTGCCATCCTTGTAACCAAAAAAAAAAAGCTCATCATGTCCAACGGTTATATTTAAGTCTTCCAAACCGTCGTCGTTTAGATATCCAAAGGCCCTAAGGTAGCTTCTAAGCCCAGGAGGCCCCATTGCCCGTCCCTCTCCACCACTTTGAATTGACCAAACTGTAAAAGCATGAATTGCTAGAAGGGAAAATAAATCTCTCACAAGATTGAAAATAAAGTTTGTCGCCATTTGTGCCTAGTTGGCCCTCAGAAAATTCAACACTCAAAAAAGGAATATTCCATTTCAAATTCAAATTAAATCAAACACCATCAAATCGAAGTCTTCTCTGTTGGTCTTTCATATATCTAAGACAAAGACTTTGCAAGTCATCTGTCCCTAGTCATCTGAGGCTGATAGAATCAGCTGGTCGCAGACTTTTCTACTAATCAAGTCAGGAAAAGTCCCAACCAAGGCTGTACAATTATTACAATTCCCACTTTGTTGTTATCTCAAACTCCACCCGATAAACTTCCCAACATTTTCACCTTTGTATCTCTGAGTCTCTCTACCCACGTCATCAATTACGAGATATGGAAAGAGCTGTAATGTGGGGATCGCATATGCTCTAATCAACTTGAATAAACTCACGTCTGCAGTGCATTATCTCTTAGTAAAGTGCTTTTGCACTCCACAACTTCCAACTATCGCAGATTGGTTGTGGGGTTGGAATTTTGAACCAATTGATAATGGGAGATAGTGACCTAACCCCTTAGAGCATCTCCAACCATAAGGGCTAAGTCTAGGGCAAGCAAGGATGCCACTATTCACATAAATAGTGTCAGCATGATGTCATCCAACTCGGGCTGAAGCCCAGGCGAAACCTGCCCTTGGGCATGCCCGAGCTGGTGGGACCCACGCGAAACCGGGCTGGAGGCTGCAGCGCTGGAGCTGCCTTGGGTTTGGTCGGGGGGCCTTTTGCCCGGTTTTGATGTAGCGCTGGAGCTGCTCTTATAAGCCTTTACAAAATTGTTCAACTTTCCGATATAAGATAATTCTTATCCTCACATGATGCTACATGTGTGGTGAATTGGAGTGAGGAAGGGAGGCTGCCGCCAATCGGTTGGATGGCTGCTAGGGATATAATTGCTGCAAATAGATCAATTTGAAAAAAATTAATATATATTTTAATTAAACTAGAATATTGATTTTTGTCCTTTGAATAAATATATGATTAATTATATTTTGCAATGCACTAGTTTGGATTTCAAATTATCAACCATTATGTGCAATTTCGTAGGCTAACTTATTCTTATCAACCATAACTTGCGATTTTAGGCCAACAAAAATAAAAGTTTGAAATGAGTGCATTTATTTCCAAGTATATATATGAGAATACCATCCTTGTGGATTCGTATGCAAATGCTTTTCTGTTTCTTTGTCGTATACAAGTGCTTAATTGGTACTTAGCAAACAGATTAATTTGGACAAGATCATGCCTCAAGAATACTAACTAGGCACGTTTTGGATGGGCGCATGTTTGAAAATAAGACAACGTGTACATTACAGTCCCCAGTTTATTCAACCATAACTTGCGATTTTATCTTGTGCAAATTGTAATTCAAAGACTTGTTAATTCTTCAAGTCCACGGCCAACCCAAAAAAGAAGTTTAAGTTGTTATCAAAGTTTCTATTAAATTGACTGATGTTGATCAAGAATCTTGAATTTTAGAGTAGATGAGGCCAAAAGCTTGACTTGGAAAAGTCTTTGATGATCATATGTGTAATAGAAATTCCAATTAGAGATCCACACACCACACATAACATATCTTTAACTCTCCCTATGTATATATATCATGAACATGTATGTAACAACCCAAGCATCAAACAAACACCTTGATGCAATTACCATGTTGTTATCTCAAGCTCCACCAGAGAAACTTCCCAACCTTTTGACCTTTCTATCTCTGAGTCTCTCTACCCACGTCATTGATGACGAGATATGAAAAGGGCAGCAGCAGTGACACAAATTTTTCATGCACAAGACTTACTATATCTTGACTGATATGTTGATCCAAAATAATCATTAATAATTTGAAGTCCGAAGCCAGCCACCCGCCTAATAATAATAGGTCAACAAAAATAAAAGTTTGAAATGAGTGCATCAATTGGGGTTATTTCCAAGTATATATATGGGAATACCATCCTTGTGGATCCGTATGCAAACGCTTTTCTGTTACTTTGTCGTACAAGTGCTTAATTAATGCTTTGCAAACAGATTAATTTGGATAAGATCATGCCTCAAGAATACTAACTAGGCACGTTTTGGATGGGCGCATGCTTGAAAATAAGATAACGTGTACATTACAGTCCCTAGTCTGTTCTCTTATTATCTTGTGCAAATTGGAATCCAAAGACTTGTTAATTCCTCAAGTCCGATGCCAACCCAAAAAAGAAGTTTAAGTTTTTATCAAAGGCCCTATTAAATTTGACTGATATTGATTAAGAATCTTGAATTTAGAGTAGATGCAGCCAAAAGCTTGACTTGGAAAAGTCTTTGATGATCATATGTGTATGTCCCCACAACGTGTACATTGCAGTACCCAGTATGTTCTCTTATTATCTTGTGTAATCCAAAAACTTGTTAATTCTTCAAGTCCACGGCCAACCCAAAAACGAAGTTAAGTTGTTATCGAAGTCTCTATTAAATTGACTGATGTTGATCAAGCTTGACTTGGAAAAGTCTTTAATGATCATATGTGTATGTCCCCACTTGTGCAATAGAAATTCCAATAAGAGATCCACACACCCACACATAACATATCTTTAACTCTCCTTTATATATATGAATTTTGTTTCAACAATCCAAATTATATATTTTTTAAGTCTACATTCATAGATTATCCTTGCAAAAAATTAAACAAATCGAAAACCGTTTCAATATCCAATTGTGTCCTACAAAATCAATGAGCACGATACTTCAAGAAAATACTAAAATTTCAATAATTCAATTGAGTGGTTAAATGATATCGGATTCAAGTGATTTTTTATTGATATGATTTTTAAATGAGTATCTACAAAATAGATGGTTTGGATGGGTGAAATACAATATTGAGTGGGCCCTACAAGAATGTTCTTTTAATAAACTTATTTGTCAACCGAAGCTTTATGTATATATATATATAATAAATCAAGCTTCAAACAAACACCTTGATACAATTACCATGTTGTTATCTCAAGCTCCACCAGAGAAAATTCGGGAGCATTTTTGCTCACCACTTTAACCATGGGTATACCCTCACCACCATCCTTAATGCTTGACACGTGTCTATAGATATAACCATAGTTAACTTTTGCTTTGTATTTATGGAATCGTGGTTATGTCTATGGACACGTGTCAAGCATTGAGAATGGTGGTGAGGGTACACCTATTGTTAAAGTGGTGAGCAAAAATGCACCCGAGAAACTTCCCAACCTTTTGACCTTTCTATCTCTGAGTCTCTCTGCCCACGTCATTGATGACGAGATATGGAAAGGGCAGCAGCAGTGACACAAATTTTTTATGCACAAGACTTACTATATCTTGACTGATATGTTGATCCAAAATAATCTTTAATAATTTGAAGTACGTAGCCAGCCAGCCGCCTAATAATAATTCTTTGATTGAAAAGAACCCAACCCAACCAGCTTGCTATAAAGCAGTGCATCAGCCTTCCCACTTCATTCACCACCAACACAACACACCTGAAAAACCACCCTGTCTTTCTTACCATGATGAAGAAGAACGTCCCAATTCTCACTTCTCAACTTTACCTTTCCTTGTTTCTCCACATTATCACTGGCCCACTTGTATCGGCTAGAGATTCGCCACCTATCTACACTCCGGTGGAAGATATCACCGTTAAATGTGGCTATTCCGGCAACTTATTAAATGAAAATGATGAACGATATTGGCACGGAGATATCAACTCAAACTTTTCCCCCACAACTGGTAGTGACACATCCGTGTTCAGAGACGCACCTCATTCGTACACCGTCCACCAAGTGTCTTACACCACAGCGCGCCTTTCGCGTTCTGAATTTACTTACAGTTTTAAACTCACTTCTGGCCAAAAGTTCATCCGCTTGTATTTCAACTCAGTTTCATATGGCCCCGACCTTGACCGATCCAAAGCCCTCTTCTCAGTCAAAGCCAGTGGCTTTACCCTTCTCCACGACTTCAACACTTCAGTCACTGCCGATGCGTACGCAATAGAGACGATATACAGAGAGTTCTGTCTCAACATGGAGTCATCAGAACAAAGCTTGAACATCACCTTCACTCCTAGTCAGAGCCTAGCAAGCCCCGATGCGTATGCGTTTATCAACGGCATTGAAATTGTATCCATGCCCACCAATCTTTACTTCACTGCAGCCCAAAGCCATGGGGTAGAACTCGTAGGAGACAACTTCAATTTTCACATCGAAAATAAATCTGCTCTAGAGACAGTGTATCGAATAAACGTCGGTGGAAATTCATTATTTTTCAGTGAAGACACCGGCATGTATCGCAATTGGGAAGGCGTACAAGAAGAGCACAAGTACTTAGACGATTTAAGCTTAAAGTTTAGTGTTTTACCACAAAACACTAGTATTGAACTCGACTTTGCCAGAATAGCAGAGTACTCTGCTCCAAAAGAAGTTTACCAAACGGGCCGGTCTATGGGCATGAACAAGACCATAAACAAGAGCTATAATCTCACTTGGAATTTTCCAGTTGATCCCAAGTTTTATTACCTGGTTAGGCTTCATTTCTGCGAGTTCGAAACTATCGTTGCCATGGCGGGAGACCGAAATTTTCTAATCTACATAGCCAACGATCTCGCTGTAGAAGGAGCGGATATCATCGCGTGGAGTGGCGGAAATGGGAGACCAGTGTACCGTGACTACCTTGTGACATGCCTTGCAGCTTCAGAAAGCCAGAAGAAAGTACATCTCTCCATAGCACTGCGAGCAAACCCTTCTGATTGGTTGACGAATTTCAACGATGCAATCTTGAATGGGCTCGAAATATTCAAATTAAATGACACAAATAGCAATCTCGCCGGACACAACCCAAACCCACCTCCTATGTTGACCCCAAAAAAGTCATTGCCGCAAAGCCCAGAGACAACCAACACCGACTCAACGCGGACTTCTATGCTTGCCATTATCGCCGGTGTAGTTTCCACCGTCACAATTGTAATGTTTCTTGGGTTAATCTTGGTTTTCAGGCGACAACAGAAATTCAAAGACTCCCGGCGCTCTAGCAACGGAACAACTGATAACAGTAATAGTTAGCTAAGAGTTTGTTAGTGTTGGCACGTGTGGTTCACATGTTACAGCTGTAGTTACAGCTGTTAGTTAGTTTGTTTACAGCTGTAATTAGTTAGTAAACATCTGATATAACAGATCTATCTCTCTGTAATTGTTCATACGATTGAAAATTCAATAAAGCAAATTCTCTCTTATTTCTGAGTTCTTCTTCAATATTCTTCTTCTTCCTTCAGCCTCAATTCTTCTTCCTTATACTGTTAACATGGTATCAGTCGCCAAGAATCGATCCTGATCTTCTTTCTCTTTTCTGCTGCGTGATTTCTCCTCCTTCTCTCTCTATTCTTGTTCTCTGCTACACGTTTTCCCCAAATCCTAAATTCTTCCCGATTTTTTTCTCAAACCCTAAATTCTTTGTGAGTTCTTCAATCTCATGGCGTCTTCTTCGTCTACCTCCTCTCTCAAGATTGAGTCTCTTCTCGGCATGCTTACCATTCGCTTGAGTGATGACAACTATCTGAAGTGGAGCTATCAGCTTGAGTCGGTGTTACAGGGCTACGATCTCTTTGGACATCTTGATGGATCTGTGACTGCTCCTCCGAAATTTGCAATTTTGGATGAGGAAGGTGTTACTTCTGAAGTCACCGCTGCTTACAAAGACTGGCTGCGCACTGATAAAGCTCTCCTAAGTCTGCTGATTGCCTCTCTCTCCGATGAAGCTCTTGAGTATGTCATTGGAAGTCGCACTGCTCGTGAGGCCTGGCTTAATCTTACGGATCGCTATGCTTCAGTTTCTCGAGCACGTATCAACCACTTGAAGACTGAAATGCAGACAGCGCAGAAGGGTGGTGACTCGATTGAACGATTCCTTCTTCGTTTGAAGCATATTCGTGATCAATTGCATTCTGCTGGTGTGAAGATTTCTGATGACGATTTTGTCATCGCTGCTCTCAACGGTTTGCCGCCGGAATATGATATCATCAAAACTGTGTTAATTGCTCGAGATACTTCCCTTTCTCTTAAAGACTTCCGCGCTCAACTTCTTGTTGCTGAGCAAACCGCTGAGGCTAGGGTTGTGACCCATTCTGCAATGTTTACTTCTCAATCTGTTCCTAGGTCTGCAAGCTATGGTCCTTCGTCTGGTCAAGGTTTGCTTCCTACACCGGTGCAGGGTCCGGTTGGCTATGCTGGCTCTAACACGCGTTTTCCTGGTCCTCGTCCTAATTTCAATGGCAATTATGGTCGTGGCAATTTTGGTTCTGGTAAATCTGGTTCATCTCAATTCCGTCCTTCCTCTGCTGGATTTCGCAATGGTTTCTCTACCAATAAATCTGCAGTTCCAGAGTGTCAAATTTGCAGTAAGCGTGGGCACACTGCTGCTAATTGTTACCATCGCCATTCTTCTCCTAATCCTGCTACCTCTTCTGTGATAATTGAGTGCCAAATTTGTGGTAAAAAGGGGCATGGTGCTTTGGATTGTTACCACCGTTCCAATTATGCATTTCAAGGTCAATCTCCTCCTTCGTCCTTGACTGCAATGACTGCTCAGACTTCCTACAATCCTGATCAAGTATGGATAGCTGACAGTGGTGCTACACATCACATGGTCTCTACTCTCGATCACCTTAATAATGTGGCTGCTTGTGATTCTGCTGAGAATGTGACTGTTGGCAATGGGGAAGGTTTGCAAATCCGTCATATAGGAACTGCTAAGCTTTCTTCTTTAACACTTCCATCCGTGTTTCATGTTCCACATCTCACGGCTAATCTCTTATCTGTGCATCAACTGTGTAAAGATAACAATTGCAATATTATCTTTGATGTTTCTGGATTTTATATACAGGACAAGCTCACCAAGCAAATTCTGATCCAAGGCAAGAGTAGCCAGGGGCTCTATCCAATACCAGTGTCTCTGCAATCTTCCGTTTTTGTACCATCTCCCATACAACATGCTCAGCAGTCTGTGTCTCCGTCAGTTGCGTTTCTTGGTCAGCAGGTTAAATCCTCCTTATGGCATCACAGGTTGGGCCATCCAACTAATGAAGTGGTGAAGTATATGCTCAAAGCTGCTCAACTTCCCTATTGTGATGATTCTCAATTTTTCGTGTGTTCTGATTGTCTTCATGGCAAAATGCATAAACTCCCTTTTCCTACTGATCATGTAAAGGTTACCTATACTACCGAACGGCTCGTGCACTTGCGAGTATCACAAGTTGAGGATGCAGCTGAATCCATTTTGGTGCAGCTGTATCTACGCAACAAGCCTTTACAAAATTGTTCAACTTTCCGATATAAGATAATTCTTATCCTCACATTATGCTACATGTGTGGTGAATTGGAGTAGGGAAGGGAGGCTGCCGCCAATGGGTTGGATGGCTGCTAGGGATATAATTGCTGCAAATAGATCAATTTGAACAAAATCAGCATTTGTTATATAGTTGAATATGAATTGAACTTTATTTTTTTTTGAATAAATATATGATTAATTATATTTTGCAATGCACTAGTTTGGATTTCAAATTATCAACCATTATGTGCAATTTCGTAGGCTAACTTATTAATATCAACCATAACTTGCGATTTTAGGCCAACAAAAATAAAAGTTTGAAATGAGTGCATTTATTTCCAAGTATATATATGGGAATACAAGTCCTTGTGGATTCGTATGCAAATGCTTTTCTGTTTCTTTGTCGTATACAAGTGCTTAATTGGTACTTTGCAAATAGATTAATTTGGACAAGATCATGTCTCAAGAATACTAACTAGGCACATTTTGGATGGGCGCATGCTTGAAAATAAGACAACGTATACATTACAGTCCCTAGTCTCTCTTTTAATAAACTTATTTGTCAACCGAAGCTTTATGTATATATATATATAATAAATCAAGCTTCAAACAAACACCTTGATACAATTACCATGTTGTTATCTCAAGCTCCACCAGAGAAACTTCCCAACCTTTTGACCTTTCTATCTCTGAGTCTCTCTGCCCACGTCATTGATGACGAGATATGGAAAGGGCAGCAGCAGTGACACAAATTTTTTATGCACAAGACTTACTATATCTTGACTGATATGTTGATCCAAAATAATCTTTAATAATTTGAAGTACGTAGCCAGCCAGCCGCCTAATAATAATTCTTTGATTGAAAAGAACCCAACCCAACCAGCTTGTTATTAAGCAGAGCAGCAGCCTTCCCACTTCATCCACCACCAACACAACACACCTGAAACCACCCTGTCTTTCTTACCATGAATAAGAACGTCCCAATTCTTACTACTCAACTTTACCTTTCCTTGTTTCTCCAAATTATCACCCTCCTACTCGTGGCCGCTAGAGATTCGCCACCTATCTACACTCCGGTGGAAGATATCACCGTTAAATGTGGCTATTCCGGCAACTTATTAAATGAATATGATGAACGATATTGGCACGGAGATATCAACTCAAACTTTTCCCCCACAAATGGCAGTGACACATCCAGGTTCAGAGAAGCACCTCATTCGTACACCGTCCACCAAGTGTCTTACACCACAGCGCGCCTTTCGCTCTCTGAATTTACTTACAGTTTTAAACTCACTTCTGGCCAAAAGTTCATCCGCTTGTATTTCAACCCAGTTTCATATGGTCCTGACTTTGACCGATCCAAAGCCCTCTTCTCAGTCAAAGCCAATGGCTTTACCCTTCTCCACGACTTCAACACTTCAGTCACTGCAGATGCATACGGAACAGAGACGATATACAGAGAGTTCTGTCTCAACATGGAGACATCAGAACAGAGCTTGAACATCACCTTCACTCCGAGTCCGAGCCTAGCAAGCCCAGATGCGTATGCGTTTATCAACGGCATTGAAATTGTATCCATGCCCACCAATCTTTACTTCACTGCATCCCAAAGCTATGGGGTAGGACTCGTAGGAAACAAATTCGATTTTCACATCGAAAACAACTCTGCTCTGGAGACGGTGTACCGAATAAACGTCGGTGGAAAGTCATTATCTTTCAATGAAGACACAGGCATGTATCGCAATTGGGCAGGCCTCCAAGAAGAGCCCAAGTACTTAGACGATTTAAGCGTTGAGTTTAGTGTTTTACCACAAAACAGTAGTATTGAACTCGACTTTGCCGGAATAGCAGAGTACTCTGCTCCAAAAGAAGTTTACCACACGGGCCGGTCTGTGGGCATGAACAAGACATTGATTTTCATTTCGTGCGCGAAAGGGTGCAAAGGAATGATCTTACTGTCCAGTATATTCCTACTGAAGAACAACTAGCTGATGTCTTTACTAAAGGACTACATAGTCCTGTTTTCTTGAGCCATTGTGCAAACATGAGGCTGGGCAACCTAGAGCTCGATTTGAGGGGGAATGATAACAGTAATAGTTAGCTAAGAGTTTGTTAGTGTTGGCACGTGTGGTTCACATGTTACAGCTGTAGTTACAGCTGTTAGTTAGTTTGTTTACCGCTGTAATTAGTTAGTAAACATCTGATATAACAGATCTATCTCTCTGTAATTGTTCATACGATTGAAAATTCAATAAAGCAAATTCTCTCTTATTTCTGAGTTCTTCTTCAATATTCTTCTTCTTCCTTCAGCCTCAATTCTTCTTCCTTATACTGTTAACAACAACCAACTCATCTTTACCGTCCGCTTTGTGTCACTACTTTTCCCTGGCGGAGATCAAAGCAGCCACCCAAAACTTTAGTGATATTTGTATTATTGGGCGCGGCGGGTTTGGCAACGTGTATAAAGGGTACATCGATGGTGGGGCCACTCCCGTTGCAATCAAACGGCTGAAACCCGAGTCCTCACAAGGGGCCCACGAGTTCAAGACAGAGATCGAGATGCTCTCCCAATTACGCCACCGTCATTTGGTGTCGCTAATTGGATATTGTGTGGATGAAAGAGAGATGATCTTAGTGTATGATTTCATGGACCGTGGGACCCTCAGTGACCATCTCTACCACAAAGATAACCCATCTCTTCCCTGGGAGCAACGGCTGGAGATCTGTATCGGGGCAGCGCGTGGGCTGCATTACCTTCACACGGGTGCAATGTGCACAATCATTCATCGTGACGTGAAGAGCACCAACATCTTGTTGGACGAGAAATGGATCGCTAAGGTTTCTGATTTCGGGTTGTCAAAAATGAGCGCCACCACCATGTCTAACGCCTACATCAGCACAGTGGTGAAGGGTAGTTTTGGGTATCTAGACCCAGAATACTATCGTCGTCAGCAGCTGAGTGTGAAGTCTGACGTGTACTCCTTCGGTGTAGTATTATGCGAGGTATTGTGTGGAAGGCCAGCGGTTGTGCGTATGGTAGAAAGGATGCAAATGAACCTGGCTGAATGGGCCAAGACTTGTCATCACAATGGGACACTTAATGAAATCATTGACCCATGCTTGAAGGGCAAGGTTGCAGGCCTTTGCTTTAATAAATTCGTTGAGATTGCGATGAGTTGCATGCATGATAATGGGATTGAACGGCCGTCGATGGCTAACGTTGTGAGAGAGCTTGAATTTGCTTTGAAGCTTCAACGGAGTGCTGGCGACGATATGGACTTCAATATTGTTGAAAACAATATTTGTGAAGATGAGGTTGCCTTCATCAAAGACAAGGAAGGGTCTGGTAAAAGTGAGCAAAGTTGTGCGACCAACGAATCCATTATATTGATTTCTGAGACAATCTTCTCTGAGATCAACAATCCAGATGGGAGATGATCTCGATGAGCAACAACATTTTTAATGAAATTAGAACAATCTGGCTACAATGAGAGCCTACCCGAAAAACATAAATATGAAAGTACTTTATCTCTTCTTTTTTTTATTTTTATACAAACGATATTCTAGTTTAATCTAATCTAAACTACATGCAGTGGCAGAGCCAGACCCCTTCTTAACTCTGTCTCTTTCTCTTGTTCTTCCCAGCCATTTTACTCTCTTTTTCTTTCCCTCTTTCTCTGTGTAAATAATTTAATTGTGTGTATGATACAACAATCAGAACTTGATGTGTAAAATCTGTCATCTAAAAGCTATTTCTTGATTTTTTATTTAGGGGATATAAGTCTATAGGTCAAAATATGATGTGGAAGAAGCTCTACGAGAACTTGCAATGCTTATGCTCTCATTCCCTTTATTTTTTTATTTTGCAAGAGAGCCCCCTCAAATATCAATTCCTAGCTTTGCCACTGACAACGAGGAAAGAAATTCGAACTCGGGTGTAGAGTGGGGAGCACATATGCTCAAGCCAACTTGGATAAGCCCACGTTTGCAGTACGTTATCTCTTTAGCAAGTGCTTTTGCACTCCACAACTTCCAACTTAGCCAACTTGGACTAATTTCATGAGGTCAATTTAGCCCTTGGGCAAGTAGAAATAAAGTAGCCCAACAAATTTTGGGTTGGATTTTGAAATTAAAGTCATGCTATTTTCACATGAGGCAATACCATCTTTGACTAGTCTATGATCAAGAACTGCATAAATAAAGGCATCAACAGTAAAATTAAAACATTGTGATGTAGAACCGAATTAGAGCATGGCATGTAGGATCTATGGCTGGGAGGACAAAGCTTGTATGCCGGCAATATCATCACTGTGCAAAGCCCTCTTAGTCTTTCCAGCAGAAACGTAGGCATACACAATGGCATTTTTAACCGTACTGTGTTGATTAGGCATCCACGTGTAGCCTTCCATTTGTGGGCCCAAAATCAAGGGCCAAAACCTTATCCGGCCCATCAATCGGGCTCCCGTCTCCATGATCACGCCGTTGAAAACTGATCCTAAGGTCAGCAGGTGACCCCAGCCCCACCTCCTGAAATGTAAATATGGATACCTTGGCCCACAATCCAAATGCTTGGTTACATGCCAGCGTCAAAGCCAACGGCCCAGATTTGGTTTGGGCTCCAGGCTCAAATTTGTACGTGAGATGATGCTTTTTGTGGGTGGCCATTTCAGATTTCCATCAAAGAAGGCATAGTGTGAAGAATCCATCTGAATCCCATGCCCATGTTGACCATTACATTTGCGTTCACCAAATGTTGACTGGTTATATTATCAGCCGGAAAATACTAGGAATACCAACTTTAGATACCAACTTGTGTACTAACTCTCTAATAGAGCCTGAGACCCATTGTATTGGTGGGCTCCACCTCTATTAGAGAGTTGGTACACAAGTTGGTATCTAAAGTTAGTCTCCCTAGCATGACCCTTATCAGCCACACCACACCTTGGAGTGGTAATTAGATCCATGGTTTCTGAATCAAGCGTACCTGTAACATTTAAATGATAGTTGGCCCTCAGAAAATTCAACACTCAAAAAAAGAATATTCCATTTCAAATTCGAATTAAGACAAAGACTTTATATATCTAAGACAAAGACTTTACAAGTCATCTGTCCCTAGTCATCTGAGGCGGATAGAATCAGCTGGTCGCAGACTTTTCTACTAATCAAGACAACAGACAATTATTTACACTACTGTCTTAGGAGAGTACATGCATGCATGTATTGTACATTCCATTATTAATTGGAAAAAGAAGAAGAAGTTATTGTGCATGAATAATAAAACAAAAAATAAAATTTGGTAATGTTCAAGTTGTTAAGATTTCATAGGGACGGATTTTTGGTCCACTACTAATAACATTGATATTGTTTCCAAACCTAACCACATATTTAACAGGTGTGAGGTTTTATACAAAAGGCATCGATGTTATTAGGAGTGAAACCATTTATTATATGAGACTTTCTATTTTGTTAAGTTTCCGATTTGGTATTGTGTATTCTTCAACACATGAACATCTTGATATGGTGAAGGAAAATACAACAGAACATTTAACTTTACACAATTTTATTACGCTTGCCATTCATGAACTAGGTAACCTGCTTTTAATTCGTATTTTCACAAATAAAAACACTTAATCATAAATTATATAAAAATGTCATGCATTTAGTAGGTTCTAGTTCGAAATCGATGAACATAAATTTTATCAAAACAATGCGATTTTGTTTTTGTTCTTTTATTAACGGAAGAGGACGCATTCAAACTCCTCATCACGTAAAAGAAAAGTTCCACTAAACTAGTAGCTAGTTGATCAACGTGATTTTGATTATAAACACAATATCATCACAAAATGATATCATGAGTTAAGAACACCCTAAAGCATTATTGGGGAAACAAAATTGCCAAAGTTGATGCCTACCTAGCTTTGTCCCAATAAGAACAATTAGGACATTAGGTGAAAATCGAAGAAGTTTAGGCATCCACTGAGAAATATATTAGAGTGGATGAACTTTAGTCAGTGAAACACCAAATCCAAGCATATGACAAACAAAACTCAATACTTGATGAAACATTATTCATCTTCCCAATTTGAAAGACCACCCAACCCAAAAGGTAACAGGAATCATAAAAAGGAAATGATATTGGCCATGGAATCAGTACCTTCTTGAGAACATTCTCATAGCTTGCCCTACTAATTAAAGAGAAAGCTAACACAAATATGTTTGCAACTCTATAGCTTAGTGGCCTCAACCTGCTGTAGTATGTCTGAACCTGATGGTATCAAGAATGCAAACCACCCCCAACCAAAAATCAACAGAGCACACAATTTATGTGCTCTATAATAAAGATGAGCATGATTGACAAATTTTGGAGACATTAAAACAAGATCCAAATCATAATAAAGATGAAAAATCCATTGTATAAAAACGGAGAAACAAAACTGTAATTTGAAAAAGGGTGGCCTAATTTGACTGATCGGTCAGGCGATCAAATCTGAAACAAGAAGGAAATTGTTAGCTTCTCACGGAAAAGCAAACATTCTTTACCCTGTGAAATTGTTCAGTTTAAAAGTAGGAGATGACAAACTTAATAACCCGAGATCGCCTGACCCGCCAAAAGAAAATAGAAGAAATCAAATTGGGGAGATGCATGTTTAAAACGACGTTTACCAACTCATAGCTGGAGACCATTTAACGGGTTGTTTACTAGTAGTGAATGAGACTTTTCTACCAAAGCAAGAATATAATTAATTACAGAATCTCCACTACTTGCTGTTTGGAAAGTGAAGTATGCATGGAGACTTCTGCAAACGACTGAATTCGTCAAGTCCACTGCCTTGCTGCTACTGTTTTTGATCGAGAATTTTTAATTTAGAAAACGTATGCAGACAAAAGTTTGACGTGCAAGTCTTGGATCCATGCCTTCACTTCTGCTCAACAAGTTCAATAATATCACAACTCAAAGTTGAAGACAAAGCTGATTTAATCATCAGAAATTTTGGGCCCTGTTGCATGGTTGAAACAGTCTTATGTTACACAGGACAAGTGCTTAAAAACATGAGAATCCCTCTAAAATCAGGAATTCAATTCCTAATTTTGTGTGAGTCTCACTTATTTTTTAATTCCTTGAAATAAACACAAGAATCCTCCATAAATGAAATTCAATTCATAATGAGAATTTCAATTTCCGATTAATAAACACACTATCAATTCAAAAGAAATCGCAAGGGTGTTTTAAGAAATAGTTTTTCAATTTAGAGAAAAAGAAAAAACTTTGGAAAATAGCAGAAGATGACAAACTTCTTTTGCATTTCCAAGCAATTTCTTCACTCACTTTTTTTTTTTTTTTTTCCAAAAAATATGTGTATCTCGTTGATAAAATGAAATCTTCACTTTCCCAATTGACATGACAACCAAAGCCTTACATACCATACACACAAGCAACTCACAGAGCTTTGAACTTTCCTCCGTAGAAAATAAAATTACGAAAAAA
>NW_018926717.1:8394-21140 GCF_002207925.1 Prunus avium | reverse complement strand
TAGGTCAAGTCGTCTCTACTCATCACCGAGGGCCGACTTGACTAATCTTCCAAGCCCACTTAATCGGTTCACGCAAAAAGGGAAACAAAATAGGACTCCTTAATAGGCCTTAAAACCTTTCCTTATTTCACAAGGTTTTGGGCCTCAAGGTACAACTTAATTAAACCTTTATCAAACTTGATGTGACTTAGTATCTAGTGCACCAATCTAAATAGGAAAACATAACAAGCCACATTTATGGTGGAGAATTTGTTGTAAACCTTAGAGCAAAGACATGCTCTTGTAGGAGGTGGAATTTATGTGGAATACCATGTCCCCATGCAATCTCAGCAATATTTCAAATATGTGAAAACCCAATTGCTTATGTGGATGATTGTTATAAGCCTAAGACTTATATGAAGGCTTATGAACTAGTGATTCACCCCATCCCTTCAATGGACCAATGGAGTAAATGTGGCCTTCCTCCAATTAAACCTCTATTTAGGACAAAGGAGCCTTGTGAGGTTGAAATACCATTCCCCATCCCACCAAACCCTAGGCCTCCAAATTATATTGCCCCACTAACGAAGCTTAGAAGGGATTTCATTCAAATAAGATGTCGTGGATGCGGTCAAAGAGGCCATAATAGAGCAACATGTGATAGACAAAACAATGAAAACCAATAGGTATAACTGTTAGACACCTTGTTTACTTCTATGTTATGGCGTACTTACATTAATAATTTTCTTATACATTTGCAGGTTAATGCATCTTCAGCCCAAATAGAGCAAGGTTCTTCTTCACAACCAGTACAAGCTTCTTCACAGCCAGGATCTAGCACAGTCAGAGGGAGAGGCATAAGTAGGGGGAGAGACGTAAGTGGAGGAATAGGAAATGTTGCTCAAGCTACTGCTTACCCAAATTCACAACAAAGTGTAAGCTTTGGTTGCTCTTGGGGTTTTAAATTGCATAAGTCATTAGACAACTGAAATCATTAATTTTTTTTAGATGGCAAGAGGTAATGGACAAGGAGGCAGAGGCACAAGTAGAGGAAGAGGCAATGTTGCTCAAGCCACTGTTTACCCAAATTCACAACAAAGTATAAGCTTTATTTTTTCAACCATTCAATTTTTTATTGCTTTAGTCATTCGAAAACAATAAACATTAGTAACTTTTTCAGGTGACAAGAGGTAATGGACAAGGTGTCTTACCATCTTCACATATTAGTTTAGGAAGAGGTTTACCATCTTCAAAGCTAAGTGCAATTAGAGGAAGAGGCTTAGGAAGAGGCATAAGTAGAGGAAGAGGCTTGCCATCTTCATAGCCAAGTGTAAGTTTTTGTCATTTGGTTCAATTCTTACTCATTTGACTAATTAACCCATTTTCAACTATTCACACTTGACATTACTACATTGTTTAGGTGGCAAGAGGAAAGGGACAAGGAGGAGCAGATTTGGACAACATTTCCCATGATAATAACATGGCCTGAAAATAGAGGAAATTATTGCCAATGGTGTCATATGTTGTGTATTTTGGGATATGTACTTTTCTAGGCAGGGGGATTTTATGTAATTGGTTCTGAGACAGTGTTTGGATTGTGTAATTGGTTTTGAGTTTGAAGGGCTAAAACTGTGTAATTGCTTGCCTATTTTGGGTTAGGTACTTTTCTGGGCAGCAAGATTTTGTGTACTTTGTCTAATTGCTTTTGAGCTAGAAGGGCTTAAACTGTGTAATTGGTTGTGTATTTTGGGTTATGTACTTTTCTAGGCAGGTGAATTTTGTGTCCTTTGTCTAACTGGTCTTGATTTTGAAGGGCTCAAACTCTTTAATTGGAATGTTTATATGGATGTTCATTTTGTAAATTGCCCATGTGGTCAACAATGGAATGGCTTTTAATTTGTTCTACTCATTGGAATATTAAGTTATGTGCATCTCCCAGATATTCAAATAACCCCAATTCAAGAAAATTTGAGAACACTAATGGACATTCATTCGACAATTGAAACAAAGTCTTCACCATTACAGACGTCCTCGCCATTACAATTGAAACAGAAGTCTTCACTATTACATTCAAAGAAACAAACCCCATAACAATTAAAACTTCCCACTCATCACAAATGTTATAAACAAACCCCAAGAAAAAATCAAGGAAACCTACATTATCAATTGTCTTTGCCCATGAGCCCATTCCAAAACCCTTTTTTTCCTGAACCATTTTTTTCAATTTCTATTGCAATTCTTTCTTTTTTGCTTCCACGGATCTCAATTGTTCTTCCATTGCTCTACCTTCCTCCTTCATTGCTCTAAGTCTTCTAAGAAAATCAGGGACCACTTGTTTTCCTCTTGGACAAGTTTCATTATCCACCCACTCGAAAAAATTCATACCTCTTCTGCTATTATGGAAATCAAATCTTACCTAATTTCAGACCTCACCAAGCAATTACAAATGGAAAAGAACAACTTTTGCAACCCAAATAATAACTTACCCAATTTTTATCACAAGCATCAAACTTTCTTCCCGGGTTCAAATCTATCCACGAAGTCCGACGAATTATCCTTGTCACACAAGCGCAATACTGACTTGTGCCACTTGAGGTCGTTGAAATCTCCAACATTGCAAACCTAGGGTTCTAATTTGGGGGTTTTGGTGGAGCTTCTAACATAAATGGGAGGGTATGCATTCCTACGTTGGCTTCGTCCAGTGGCGAAGCCAGGATTTCATGTGTGTGGGGGCCTCTTACAAATTATAAAGAATCAAAAATTCAAACTCACAATACATACGAAAAATAGTATATATATATGTCACATATGTTAAGAATTATATTGCTTATTGGTTGCAATCATAATTGTCCTCAACAAAGGAATAGAAAAATACATTTTGAGCAAGAAAAATTGCAAGAGATAGACAAATAGTAGCGATTTAGCAAATATCTTTAAAGCTTTTCCCCCAATTAAACCCAATAGAAAGAAAAAATCAAAATTTAGGTCCCTTCATGCATTCATATCATACATGAAAAAATATTTTATGTAAAAATATTGACCAAGTATGAAAAATAGTTTGTCGGAATAATCATTTTCTCAAGATAATTTTTGGCGGCTTTTATTCCTTACACATCAAATAAGAAAACTTGATTTTATGGGATTTTAGTATGAAGTATATATTGACTTAATGAGCCATCATTTTTAGCCTAAATCGTATTTTGCACTAAAACCGAATTTTCATATTTTGATTTGGTAGGAATTTGATTTTCTAGTATTTTTATTTGAATCCAAATAGGGGGTACTTCCTTATTTAATTGTAAACTTAAGTAAATGGAGTAATATAAAAAATAAATTAAAGTAAAAGGAGAAAGACATTTACTTAAATGTTGAAAATGGAAATAAGGTAATCTGTATACCTGGAGTGCACCACTACCAGCTAAGCAAATGGGAAATTTGAAGCACCTCATTATACCTTAATAGGTCCTCCACAACACATGTGGGTACATATCAAAACATACAGTATTTGAAATAATATACATGTACAAATACATAACAGTATATTACTTTTAAAATATTAAAAAATTGAGTGGGGGACCGTGACCACACAGGTCCCAATGTTGCTCCACCCCTGGCTTTGTCGATTTAGAGGAGGGTACTCACCTAAAAATACGATTTTGTCCCTCGATTTCATGGAATAATACATAGACTTTGACGGTAGGACCATCTTGATACAAAATAAAGAGTTTAATGACGTTTCAAATGAAAATTTTAGTTGGTGGACCGAAATGATACTGGAGCAATAGTTTGGGGACCATTAAAGTCATTAACCCTTCAAGTAAATAATTGGGGGAATAAAGTCGTTATCTATTTCCCAATAAATGAATAAATAGAATTAATATTCATATAGATAATTAAAAATGGATAGGTAAAGCCCCCAAAGTTTTTTGTTGGACTTTTAGAGAGGCGATAACACTACACAGATGTTTAAGACTTGAACCCAATATGTTTCTGGGGGAGTAATTACTCCAAACCACTATACTAGTGGATCCTTTCTCCACCCCCAAAGTGCTTATTTAACCAAGTTTGCAGCGTAAATCCCACCGGCCATGCGAACTTTTTCGAAACTGCCAAGTTAGGAGCGGATGTAGGGGCCTCAGAAGACGAACCAGAACTCAAAGAGGGAGAAATCTCAGCAGAGCTAACAAGGGAAAATGAGGGAGGAGAAGGCGGAGAGTCAGCTTCGGGCGCAGTAGGACCAGCCTTTGGTGGAGCGCTCGATGGAGAAGGGGAAGGTGAAGCCTTAGATGGAGCAGCACTCGATTGAGAATGTGCATGAGACTTGCCAGGTGATGATGCATGGGATTTTTCCGTTGTTGAGACCAGCAAGAGGGAAGCCATTAGCACCAAAACAACACTACTGAATCGACCCATTGGAGAGAGAGAGAGAGATGGGGCTTTGGGGGGGTTTAAGAGGCAAATGAAGTAGCCAGCCAGGGATGGGTTTTATTGAGAGAAGATGTTGCGTTTTATAAAGGGATGCTGAGGAGGCTTGGCTTGTAGAACAATGGTCTGTTGAATAGTGAGAACTAGTTTGAACGGTGGAGATTTCTCCAAGGTGGATTTGGTTGGAGCAAAACGTGGATTGTTTGTATATTGGGGTGCTTTTCCTAGCTGTTGTATGTATAGTTGAAGTTGATAATGTAACGGTTAGTTTCCATAAGTCCTAACAAGTTCCTCCTAATTTATTGGTCATTCTTCTTCATCATTTCTAAATTTAAAAGCATTCATCATTGACCATAACAAGATCCAGTACTGACCATTAAAAAAAATTCATTATTGTTACAACATCTAAAAGAGAGAGCTGCTATTTCCACCCCCTATCCTATTTCCCCACCCACTTTATTTTCAAAACTTTAAATACAAATTTACCCCTTCGTAAAATGACTTCTAAAGACTTAGTGCATGTTTGGCATTGCTTATTTGGGGTGATAAGTGATTTTTTAAAAAATTTGGGAAGCCCAACCTGTTTGGTAAACTATGAGAAAATCACTTATTGTTAAAAATTGTTGTGAGAGAAAGCTATAGGGGAAAGCAGCTAATGAAGTGCTTTCATTTTCTGATTATGCGGGAATCAGTTTCGAAAAGACGCTGAGTTCAATGATTATGCGGGAATTAGTACCAACAACACTTTTAACAAAAAATTTATCAAATGCCAAACTGTTTTCTCTTACAGCTGATTTCTCTCACAGCAAATCTTACAGCGATTATTTTCACAGCACAGCAATACCAAACTGGACATAACCCACCTATTCTTTAAAAATAATTTAACTTTTAAATTTTTAAAACCAAAAATAAAAATCTCGTAGCCGAGCAACCCCTCTCTCCCCCCAACCACCTTCTCCGACCCACCCCACAATCTTCTTCTCTCCCCCTCTCTTCCCAGACGCATCCGTTTCACTCTTGTGCTCAATGCTCACACTCAAGCAAAGCTTGTACAGAGAGAAGAGAAATCCGGTTTCTGGCGTCTCACACCAAGGTATATTGGAATCACTCTAATAATAGTGTAGGGTATCTAAGGCTTCAAAAATTTCCTATAATGGTCCGCAACAATTTTATTGCGACCATATGAGGAAAGGGTATCAATTCCTTATAAATGTATAAAACTTCACCCACTGTTATGTTTTTTGGAAATAATTTATTTTTATATTAATTCATTTTAATGTAGCCTTCCTTCATTCTGTTTTCTTTTAGACGAAATTCTCATTGTCATATTTGATTTTATGGTATGATTGTTCACATAATGTCACATGCTTTTTTTAATTTGTAATGGGTTTCACTCATATTTTCATATTATTAATTATGCTGAGTAATTATATCATGCAATCATCGTATTGACATGGTATAATGCATTAGTCGAACAAATATACATATATAGTAGAAAACATAGATACGCGACAACAAGGTGACACTCATGTATTTTTATGAATTTCAATACATCACGACTTTTCACTGAAAAAGAAAATTAAATATAGATAAATATTCATTTAAACAATTAAAACAACAAATGTATATAATGATATGGCAAGAAAATTTTATCAAAAATTTAAAAAAAATCATGAACTTATGATTTTGCACCAATTGTTCCCCAATTGGATTTTTAGTGGATGAGTGTATTGTGCTTGAGACTTGCAATAGAATTAGCCCCGTTGTATTTGAGACCGTCGAGTCTTGGAATGTTGGCTTAAGACTGATTGATCTTGAGATATGAGCCAATGCATATTACCATTACGTCTTGGGCCATCAAATTTTGTAATTTGATATTGGGCCTGTAGCTGTTAGTGATTTGTTAATGAGTTGAGTCCTCACAAGCCTTTAACTTTGTTGATCACGTCTGAGCTCAAGGCAACAATGCACATGGCCTACCAACCTGCGAACTGAAGTCTTTTGTGACCTCTTGCTATTTTGTTTGTTTATGTCTTAATCGTCTTTTGAGTCTCAATTTTTTGCAGGTGGCGTTGGAACAGAAGGGAACAATACCACTTCCTTCTTACTTTCACGTGGTGGGTTCACCACCACAGGCTTCTATTTTTTTTCTTTTGTTTACCCTCAGCGAAACATAATAACCCAAAGGTCTGATTTTGGATACTGAGAAAGAATTCCTCTTTCTTTTTTATTATGTGGGTCCATGAAGTTCTCAGACTTCACTTCATACCGCACAATTTTATTGTCCCGCTAACATAAGAGGAACCCAGAAAACTCCAAGTCTTTTAACGGCGCTGTGAAACATAACAATCCCCACGGATTGAACTTGCTGTTTTGGATGATGAAGGCATCAGTGAGAGAAATCTCAAGATCTTGTTGTTTGAGATGCTTGAAGGCATCACAGAGAGAGACCCAACAGTCTTGAACGGAGCGGAGCCAAGGGTGGATCCACATAGGAGCGAGAGGGGTCAATTGATCCCTGCAAGCTCGGAATTCACAATTGGAGGTGAAGATGTTGACCTCTGCAAATTACCCACAAACTGCTTGATGAAATGCTCCTGACGTCAAAATGACAAAATTGTACAGATTACTTTATTTCCATTTTCAGCACTTAAGTAAATGTCTTTGTCCTTTTACTTTCATTTATATTTTACTCCATTTACTTAAGTTTACAATGTAAATAAGGAAGTACCCCCTGCTTGGATTCAAATAAAAATACTAGAAAATCGAATTCCCACCAAATCAAAATATGGAAAATTGATTTTAGTGCAAAATACGATTTAGGCTAAAAATGATGGCTCATTAAGTGAATAAATACTTCATACTAATATCCCATTAAATCAAGTTTTCTTGTTTGATGTGTAAGGAATAAAAGCCGCCAAAAATTATCTTGAGAAAATGATTATTCTGAAAAACCATTTTTCATACTTAGCCAATATTTTTACATAAAGCAATTTTTCATGTATGATATGAATGCATAAAGGGACCTAAGGTCAATCCAGGTAAAAAGCCTTAGATGTTTAATCCAAAACAAGTTTTACAAGAATAACCTAACTCTTATGTATTAAAGAAATATTTGCTTGAATAAGCTCCCCCTAAGAGAGTACTCGTAAGGGTCCAAAGTTTGAGAGCTAGAGCCCAAAAGAAATGGAGATAAAGCCCAAAATCAAAATGACGACGTACATGACGTAAATGCCCTAAAATGAGCAGGATTGCACTAATATATGCCAGGTATTACGTCGAATAGAACGAGACGCCTTGGGAGGCGAAGATGATTTTGCTAATTTTTTGGTTTATTATCACATTCTTAGAGATATTTCTGGTTTATTTTACTGTGTGTCTATTTTTTGAAGTTGATGCAGTTCTCTTTGATAATGAACATGAGTATTTTGTATAGTTTTATCTATTAACTATGAATTAGAATATTATCGTTTCATTTCGATGGGTCTATGTTGTATAGAATTTTTTTTAACCTTTTACACATTGACCCCTAGAATGAAAATTCCTGGATCCGCCACTGAGCAGAGCCACATCTTGGAGAGGATTCCTGACTTTATTTATGATGATAGAAGTCATCAGAACTAGCAATCCTTATGGATTAATTGAGCATTGGATGTTGAGTGCATCCACATATGTATTTGAGTGGAGCCTTGACTAAGAGATTCCTGACTTTGTTCATGATGATAGAAGTCATCATAGCCGGGCATCTTCATGGGTTGTGTTGTGATTTTAAACAACCTGAAAATTTGAGATTATAAAGATTAGTCTAAACACAAATTATACTCGCAAGTGCACAAGGTCAATCGTAATATAGCATGGCAAATACGAGGTCATTCCCACGAGGATTGAGTTCAACTTCCAATTAGTCTAACCTAATTTCCTTCACAAAATACTTTACTACTCTAATTATATAAACAAGAAATTAAACACGTAGCATACTCACGTAAATACAAAAGGGGTTTTTGAAAGAATGATTTAATTAACAACGAAATTAAAAGACAAAATAAGTAGAAAGTCACGAAACACAAGGATGAGAAATTCAAATTGATAAAAGCACTAGGACAATGAATTCACCACTAGTAATCCGATCTAGCCTCATATTCACCTACCTATTTACTAACCATTTGATGTCGCCGCTTAGTTTTCCTTTTTCATGAATTACCTATGGTATTTAGGCTAACTCGTATATTCCTACATGCAATTCGCCTATGGTATTTAGGTCAAATATCAACACATAGAAACTCATTAAGATCAGTGAAAACCTTGAACAATGTAAACCCTAGGAGTATGGTATTTACCCTAGACGAATTACAAATCCTAATCACATGAAGCAAGCCTCAAATTAAGTATGGTATTTACTCTAATTTGCATCCGATTACTCAATTAAAAGTCTAGATGGTGATCAAGCATCAAGATAATCAACCAAGTTATTAAGCACAGTGATTAAGAATCCAACATCAAACGGCAATCAATAGATACTCCCTAAGGAGTTGTTTCTCATGCTTAAATAGGACACCCCACGTCTATTCCTACCCTAGCTGGGCTTTTACAGTAGCCCACAATAAAGAAAAACCTAATTAAAACATAAATCCAAAATGGTAAGTACTTGACTCCTCTTCCTACTTGGACTGGGATAACATGTCAGTTACTTTGCTTGCACGTTTGGGGTTGTTCCTCCTCCAAGAAAAATCGGGAAAAATATGTAAATTGTAGATTTTTGTCTTATCTTTCCATCCATATATCGCACGCCTTGAGGAAAAATCAGGAAAGTCTTCAAATGGTCATTCTTCCACAACAGCACAGTTTTGACGGGATTGCATCTTATGCTGACTTAACTTCAAAGACTGCTCTCATTGGCTGCTCCGAAAATTCTAGAAAAATTCCACAATCATCTTCAAGATCTTAGCTTTCATCTCCAATTGGTCTTGTGCTAAAACTCCACCAAAAAGTCGTATTTCCGTTGAAAACACATTACTTGCTCTGGAAAGCTGAAATTTGAGAAAATAAAGTAATAAGTCCTTTTTAAACCAAATTCTCCTACAAAAACTAAGTATAAAGAGTACATAAATATGTAATTTTATGGACTTATCAGGTTGATTGGGCACTCAATAGGGAACGCATCACCAAAAATATTTGAGCGGAGCAATGCCTTAGATAGATTCCTGACTTTGTTTATGATGACAGAAGTCATCATGACCAAGAATTTTCATGGATTGATCGAATCTTGGAGCCTTGAGAAGCAAGAAAACCTGTTCAACAAAACAATGAATTTACTTGAGATAACTCATGCTTGCTTGTTGTCTTTCTCTTATTTTCCTGCGGCTGCTCCTCTTCCCTATGTTCCTTTTTCCTCCCAGCCATCTAGCCCTTTTTATAGGCTTCAATGTGAGGAATTTAAGTTGAAGTGAATAGCCACTTCTTAACTGGGATGATTATCTTTCATTGTTTGATACTTGGCAAACACTTATATTTTTTGATAAACTTGCAAGGAGGAATATTTCAATCCCATTCAAATACAAGTTTATGGCTACCATTTTATTTTATTAAAATTAGGGCTAGCAATGGGTTGTGTCGTGTTGGGTTCGTGTTGTGTCAAGATTATATACGTGTCAGGAATGCTCAACCCAAACCCGACCAGTTTAATAAACGTGTCAAGCACGGGTTGAACCATTAAGTTCTCGTGCGGATTTCGGGTCGTGTCGAGTTGACTCGCTAAGTAGTAACAACTAAAAGACATTAAACAAAATTAGAAAAATTAAGAATAAAAAAATAAAGGGGTTAGTGGGTTGGCGGGTTACATGGGTATTTTAGCGGGTTGGCAGGTTACATAGATATTTTAGCGGGTTAATAGGTATTTTAGAGGGTTGGTGGGTTGACCCGCCATGACCCATTTTGTTAAACGGATTAAATAAGTATTTTAACGGGTTGGCGGGTTAACCCGAAATCCAACCGTTTATTAAACGGGTCAAAACGGGTTGACCCAAAAATGACCCGAATTTTAGTCGTGTGGGTTGAACCCGCTAAATTCTCTCGAGGGTTTCAAGTTGTGTAACGGGTCGTGCCCAAAATTGTCACCCCTCTTTTTTTGGTGAACATTTCACACCCAACACCTAATAAACTAGTGAACAACAAAATTGTCACCCCTCTTTTTTTGGTGAACATTTCCCTAAGAATGCATTTTGTCCTACTAGGATTCTGAATCTTCTGATTCACCAACTCTTCATTTGGTTCTCTTGCAGAGATGTTATTTTTTATTTTTAAAGTGTTATAAAACTAGAGAGAACTTGTTCTCATCAAGATAAGAACAAGAATCTGTATGTAAAAATAAACCAAGCATGCAACTTTTCCTTTGTTACTATTTTAATAGTTTCCATTCTCACTTTTGTTAAAAATTAACTGAGCTTTGTTATTGGGTATGGAGCTGCATAGGACTCGAAGATTCTCCTTCACATACAAAATCTGCATTTATTTTTGTTAATTACATCATGAATTGGTGCCTAGTGTTTTTATTGGTTGTTGCTGCTCTGTTTTTATCCATCCCAATGGCCACCTGAGCTAAATTGGTTGCTGCTCTGTGAGGTTTTTATAAATTGGTGCTTGTTGTGGTATATGCATGTGAAGCAGAAACTTTATCTTGTGGTATAAATTGGTGCTTGTTGTGGTTTTTATAAATACTGTTTGTAATTTGTATTAGTTTGCATTGAATTCTTTCTAATAGTTGTTTGGTTAATTTGCAGAATATGCAAATGATGGGGATACTTGAATTCAAATCGTGGGCTGCAAATGAAGCTTGGATTGCATAACTTTATGTTTTTGTCATTTATGTTTGGATTGTGTTTGTAATTTTGTAAGCCATAAAGCATAATTATCACTTATTTCGGTTTGTAAGCCATAAGGCATGAGTTTTAACCATTTGGATTTGGTTGATTTGGATATTGAATTTGTTGAATATTTGAATCTGTAACTTAGTCATCATTTATTTTGGTGAATGAATAGGTCGTTGAATATTGAATTGGTTCATTTTTGAGTTGTGTTATTTTGATACCGAAAAAGTACCATACCATACCGATACCGATTTGATACGGTATGGTACGGTACCAACTTTGGCAAACTATAATCCCATACCGAACCATACCGATTTTAATTTCCGGTATCGGTAGCGGTACAAGCCCAATATCGTACGGTGCCCACCCATAGTCCCACCTTTACCCGAGTAAAAGTATTTTTGAATTGTAAGCAACAACTTTGTTTTCGGAAAGTCAAAGCTATTGGGCTTTTTCGACTTGGGCTTCTATCTTCAAGCGACTCCCTTTATGAAGTCAAGCAGCACAAAGCCCATTGGGACTTTAAAAAAATCCCTTAACGGGTTTTTTTTCCATTTTAGGCCCAAACAATAACTTACTAGCCGTTATGCAAAACTAACACATCCACTGTAACTAAGTTCTATTGATCCTCACCATTAGAAAAATCTGTATCTATCTATGAAAAAACTATATCTAGCTATGAGGCCGACGTCTTTGTGTCTTCGCATCAAATAGTCACTCTTCATTAACTTACTTGATTATTTTAGAACAATTCATGGAAATAATATTGTTTTGAATTAGAAAATTGAGTTATAGGTGTAACGATGCAAAAGTGACTTGGTCACAAAGGTGTGGTGTTGTGTTGTCACCAAGCTAGTCACAGTCATATTCTTTGCTGGAACTGGTTTTCTTGACTTGGCTTCTAAGTTTTCGTGCGAAATCTTCTTGGATTGAACTTTGGTCCTTTTTCATGCAGCAACACCGTTACATCTAACAGCCACTAAAAACCAGCCAATACAACAACCGCGTTCTGGTCACACGTTTTTAACCAAGTCCAGCTTGCTACGTAATATTTCCTTCCATCCAAACCACAAAATCTGCACCGTCCAAACCCCTTAGAAATTTCTCAAAATCCCTCTCCCTTCTCTCCTTAAACCAAACTCTCCTCAGCCCTCCCCTATAAAAAGCCCTCCCCCTTCTCTCCTTAAACCCATCCTTCGCTTCTTAATCTTGATCTGCCTGCCTCTTAAACCCCATCACGTTCTCTGTCTACATTCGCTCTTCTACAATGGCTCAATCCAACGCCGTCATTTTGGTGATAATGGCTGCCCTCTTGGTGGCCTCAACAAGGGCACAATCCCCTGCATCTTCCCCAGCCAAGTCCCCTGCCTCTGCCCCCTCTCCTTTGAGCACTCCACCCGCCGCCGCTCCTTCTCCTTTGAGCACTCCACCAGCTGCTTCACCTTCTCCTTTGAGTACCTCACCTTCTCCTTCGGGCAA
>NW_018926714.1:6357-31884 GCF_002207925.1 Prunus avium | reverse complement strand
ATGAGTTTGTCTTTAAGCTCTTCTTCCATTCATCCAAATCAGGCCTAAACATGCTTGAATTGCATGAATTATGCTCTCTTACTCTATTGGCCTACAAAACACACAAATAGAGGCAAATAACTCAGAATTATAGAAAACTAAGCAAAAGAAGTAAGTAAATTGGGCATGTATATGTATGAAATTATGAGCTTAACACCCTCGAGTTGAAGTATTCAGCTTTTGCGTGGATTACATCGTACGTACGCCAGTTGCTGCTGTGCACCAAATACCGAAAGTATGAGGACCGTAGGCCACTCTTGAAGGCGCCGTAGGCTGCCTTGTCATCGGTATCTGGACATCTCGAGTATTCATGGCTGAATCGTGTGGCATACTCACGCAATGGTTCGTCATCTCTCTGCCGGATGGTATATAGATCATCGGTAGAATACAGTCTGTTCTTCTGAATCATAAAATGGTTTAGGAAAATCTGTTTTAGCTCGTCGAAGGAATCTACCGTTCCTGGTTCCAAACGGTAGAACCAGTTCAGAGCCGCTTCCGTGAGCGAAGAGGGGAACAGAAGGCACAGTCCTTCGTCGCTTAGCCCTCGTCGGCACCCTACGTAGGGGCTGTACGTCTCTGTCCTGCCGGGAGCGCCTTATGCGTTCGGTGAAGGGTCCTGGCCGGAGCCTTCCCCAGTCCGGCTCCTGAGAACGAGTTCGATCATCCTCCATCTTCTGTACCCTTTGAAAGAGGAGGCGGATGACAGGGTCCCTGTCCGGTATCTCCTCCGCAGTTTGATGCACCGATCGCTGCTGGGACCTGACAGGGTTGACCTCAGAGAATTTCGTTGGCGTTGCCGAACGGTAGGAAGATGACCGATTGGTGGAAGGAGCATACTCTCGGTCAGACTCTGTCGTCGATTCCAAGACTTGAATCCTCCGTATCGGAGACTTCCTCCCCATGTTTCTCAGTCGAGGATCGTCCAGGCAGGCATTTATCCTGATTGGCGATTCTTGCCGTTCGGACTGCCGTTCGACTTCCAGCTCTAACAGCCTGTGTCGGCAATTGGAATAGACCTTCTTCGGCACATGGGGCTTATTTTTTGGTGCCGGGACCACCAATTGTTTAGACGGCGCAGGCGTTGCCTTTGCCACCTTCTTGCCCTTCTTCTGCCGTTTCTGACGATCGATCTGTCTAAATGTTTTGCGTTTGCTGCTGGTTCAGCAGTTGTTGTGTTTCTTCCACTCTAGTCGAGAGGAGATTATTGTGTTCTTGCATCCTAGCCATGTCCTGCCGAAGGGACACGACTTGGGCTAAAAGCTCCGCATTTTCAGCGGGTTGGAGTACAGGTGGATTAGTTGCCGGGGTGCATGGGGGTGGCGCTGGGCTAACCCCGCTTGGCATGCCGAACGGCATCCCCTCCTATGGTAGGAACGTAGCTTTTGGGTTAGTCCCCATGTGTTTGGGATAAAGGGTCGATTTTATCGTTTCCCACAGAGGGTCAACTTAGTAATTTTATGCCTTCGGTATCCTTAAGGCCTCAGTAGTCAACGTGATCTGCAATATGAGCAAACGCACGGTAAGACTTAGGGCACCGGTGTGGTACCGGCCGAAGGCTCTCCGATGCTTAAGTAAGTTCGGGAATAGAAAGTTCAACTAACAGATCAATAGGCTTGTATGCCGTAAGTTCTGATTACCTCCATTTTGGGATAGTTGGCCTCATTTTATAGGCCTTGGGAGGTGTGCATTTGTTGATAATTTCGATGTGGGACTGTGGACGTCGCTTGGGAGCGAGCCACGTGTCCCTGGAGTGGGCGTTGCCCTAGTGGAGCGATCGGTAGGTAGAGTGCCGAGGGCACCTTTGACCAAGCCCAATTTCCTCCACGTGTCTCGCTCTTATTGGTTGTTTATTTTGGGTGTAAACAAAGGGAGAAGAAGGGTCAAGAGAAAAGTGGATTGGAAGTTGATATAATCTTCATAACAACAAGTTTGAAGTCAAAAAATGGTAAAATCACATATGATGGGTATCATGAGAGCATGGTTGGAATAGTCTCTTCAAAAAGGACTAGCTAAAATAACCTTGTAGGAGTTTACTAACACTTGGTTAAAAATAATTAGGTTCTTATATTTAATGGAATGACCGGATTTAATTCAGAAGTGACACTTGATTATGTTTAGCACTTTGGAAATGTTCTAGTTATCATAAGTGAAAATAAAATAAAATTTACCATTTACTAATAATACTTATATTGGTCATTATATTTAAGGAAATGGAATGACCGGATTTTTGGATTTTTGGATTTTTTGGATTTTTTTTAATTTATTTAAGAAGGACTAGACTTTAACGAGGCTGCACTTCTGCACTGGTTCCAGTATTTCTTGTTTTTTTTAAAAAAAAAATAGAAAATAAGATAAAAACCCAAATGTTCTAGGGTTTATGTTTTTATTTTTGATGGAAACCCAATGATTAGCCTTCCATGTCTGCAAACTTACCATAACAAGATGATCAGTCAGCCGATATTTATTATTTCGATTAGTCAATTTTTGTGTTTTCCTATTTTACCCCCTACAACGTTTTTTTTGTGTTAACCCATTATTATTGCATAATTTAATGCTACTTAGTATTTATGGGAATAAAAACTAAGGTAAATAATTATTGAATTTGATGTAGCCCATTGACAATTGTTCTATGGATCCGGATCCTCTGCTTTGATTTACTTTGCTATGATCTACTTTAATTTTGTTCTCCACATGGCACCTTATTAAAATTTACATCTTTTCTTTCTCCAATCTTAGAACACAAAAACATTCTTACCAAGAAGAGTATGAACATATCAAGTCGAATAAGTAACTAGCTCCAAGGGGATAGGAAATTAAATCATGTTCACCCAAATAATAGAAAACCTAGGGTGAGAAAGAACATAAGTCATGTAAAGAAAATATAGAAGTAGCAAACTCTACGTATTCAAAGAAAAAAAAACAGGGAATTTATTATTACAAATGATGAAGAGAGGCAATTCCACTTTTTATTTGCGAGGTTTTGTTAACTTATTATTTTCACCGAATTTTTTATTTATTTTTTTCTAATTCTTGAAAGGAAGAAGGACTAGACTTTAAAATGCAGAAAGTAACCTTCCCAGGCTTGGAAGCCAATTCAAAGCATGCCAACGTAACTTGAATGAAATTTCAAGCGAGGCATTGACACTCCAGCAACAATATGTATAAAACCAAAACTTAGGAAGAGACCAAATCGCAGACACAAAAACTTGTAAATTGGGTGACAAAATTGATTTATTGGTCTACAAATTACACTCAGATTATTGCCTGCAAATTATAATTATGGAGAATGAAAACAAGAAGAGGTTGGCAGTTTTGGTGGGCTGCAATTATACAAACACCAGAAATCAGCTGCATGGTTGCATAAATGATGTGGTGGCCATGAGAGGCACACTTGTGAATCGCTTCGGGTTTGATCCAGGAAACATTCAGCTGCTGACTGATGCTGCAACTGCAGGTTCTTCTTCCTCAGTCATGCCCACAGGTGCAAATATTAAGAAGGCACTTGGTGCCATGGTTGATCAAGCTAAGCCAGGTGATGTCTTGTATTTTCACTATAGTGGCCATGGAACAAGGATCCCTTCATTGAAGCCAGGCAACCCCTTCAGGCAGGATGAGGCTATTGTGCCTTGTGATTTCAATCTCATCACTGGTGGGTGCTTTTAATCTAATTGGTCAATTGTTTAATCTCTTGTATATACATGTTAATTTTAGTAATTTAATATTCTAATGAGTAATTATAGAGGTGAGATTTCGCTTTATACAAACAGATCCCACCTCTATTATAGAGATATGGTCTACAATGTGGTATCCTGTCCTAATTCACAGTAAGACCTTATGCATTTTTTCTATTGTTTAATTAGTCAAGTATATAACTAATTACAACATGCACGGATAGGAAAGTGTGAGTATAAGACGAGTTGTAAACTTGAAAGTCAGTGAAAATAACGTGGTTAATTTATTGGTAACTTTTATGTGTAGATGTGGATTTCAGACAACTAGTAAACCGCTTGCCAAATGGAGCAAGCTTTTCAATCCTGTCAGACTCATGCCACAGTGGAGGCCTCATTGACAAGGAGAAAGAGCAGATTGGACCTTCTCATGTCACTGAAATTAGTAGCGCATCCCCATCAGTTTCCTCTAATCCTAAGGGCATTCCTTTTAAGTCCATATTGCATCACCTCGCATCATTGACAGGCATAAACACATCTGACATTGCAACCCACTTGTTAGAGTTGTTTGCAGCAGATGCCAGCCTCAAGTTTCGTTTGCCTCCGCTCGAACTACTCAACATGTTCGAGTCATCGAACCCTGATGAGGGAATCTTACTAAGCGGGTGTCAAGCAAATGAGACTTCCGCCGACATGACCAACCCGGTCATGACTAGAGGAAAGGCATGTGGTGCATTCAGCAATGCAGTTCAAATGGTGTTGAAGGAGCATGAGGCTAACCTAAGCAATAGACAGGTTGTGATGCTTGCTAGACAAGTTTTGAGAGAACAAGGCTTTGAGCAGCACCCTTGTCTCTATTGCAATGATGAGAATGCTGATGCAACTTTCTTATGCGAATCTCATATCAGCTCAAGTTTATGAGACATTGGTTACGCTATGATTTGTCTAATAAGTAATGTAAGACCATATCACTTGCTTATTGTTTTCTTTGTGTAAATAAAGAAGGCACTGATATTGCCACTTTCTTGTGGCAACCTCTCAGAGCTCAAGTTTATTAGAATCTGCCTATTATCTACTGTTTCTTTGTTCAGCTCAAGTGAGGCATTACTGAGTTCTTTGGTTGAATAAATTCTTACTCATCAGGCCTCCCGTGGGGGAAAATATAGCAGTAAACCATGAACCTTTTTAAGTTATGCCAAGATTGAAGACATCTTTTGAACAATCACAAGGTCCTATTAAATATTCAAGAATAAGAATAGCTATACAAAATATTAAGGTAAAGGTATCCAAGAAACACTAAATTACACAAACGAATGAAGCAAAAGCAAAAATGAAATGACAAAAAGAGAGGACAAATTTTGTCTCTCTACTAATAATGTTGTACACTCAAACTATCTATTTCACATTCTGAAGGTTCTTCACTGCTGCACAGTGAATTTGCTTATCTCCTTTGGAAGTTCAAGAACTTGATGCCGTATGCAAAGACAAAGAAGAAGAGGAGGACCCAACCAACATGAGCAACGACAACGGGGATCAGAAAATCGTAGTCAAAACCTAAAAACTCTTTAAGGAATACATCAACTGCTTTTTTATTATCAACTGAATTGTCATTTCCAATAGGAATGGTGATGTTTTCCTTTATGTCACCAACTTGGGATGTGAAGATACCATAGATTGTCCAAGCAACTGGAGAACCCCAGTAATACCACCTCCACCAGATGGGAATTAGCTGCAAGAGTGAGATTCAATTGTTATGATTGCAGAAAGAAAAGAGATGGTTTGGAACAAGATTAATCTTTGGTCTAAGAACAAATGAGTTTCAAATGACATACCGGCCTGGGGATGAGGAAACCAGAGAACAAGTTCCAGAAGCTCAAGAAGAAAGACATAGTAATTGCAGCAATTTGATGGCCAGGAGTTAGGGCAACCACCATCATCCCGTACATTGAGAAGTAGGTAAAGCACATGAATATGAAGTAGTAGAAGTACAGAAACTTCTCCACCTTAAACTTGTACCCAATCATGAAAAATAGAAGACAGGAATAGACAAGGGTTTGGATTGCAACATAAATTGTCTCAATAGCCACCTACAACACCAATATATAATATGTATCAATAACAAAGATACGAGATTTAATGTTATATAAAAGCTAAGACGTAACCAAGCATAACTTCCAATATCTTACCTGAGCAAATGCATACGGCAACTCTGAATACATTCCCGCTGCTCTTTCACGATAGAAAACTGTTCGTTCAACCGCAACCACAGATTGCACAGCAGAAGCATTGCTAGCTCCAAGGAAAAGAATAGCAGAATAGGTAGCTCCCAAAAGATTAATCAGGTCTTGTTGCTTGTGTCTGTTCACAAGATAATATACAGTTAAACATCATATACGTGACACTTATAGCAAAGAACATGCAACTGAATCACAAAATTCAAAGAATAATATGTAAAAAAGATGTAGCTCATAATAAAGTTCTTAAACTTACATATCGTCTCCTTTGCCCCAAAAGATAATACCAAATAATACTCCGATGCAAATTGTCATGAAAAACCTAATGGCATTGTACCGTGAGTTCCTCCAGTATGACCAGTGTTGTTTCCAGAAGCAAGCCTTGCACTGAGTTAAAAAGCTTTGGGAGTATTGGGTGGGGAAGTAAAGATCCTTGGAGCCTGGTTCTGGTACGCTTAGTTCCTTGATAAGTTCCTGATTTCTCCTGAACAAGTGAAACAAAAATGAAGAAAAATTTAACACACAACGACAAGTGGGTAGCAATGATAGAAATGAAGAAAAACGAAGTTACATGCAACTTACCTATAGAGATCAGAGTTTGCAAATATTTCTGCAAAGTCCACATCATTTTGAGCTTCAATTGAAGCAGAGCTGACCTCTAACATCCAGGTAGCAGGATTGTAACCTTCTTTGATCTTGGAAACCCCTGGAATAGCCTGCAAGGTGAAATAGATATAGTCAAACTTTTAACTATAAAACCCCTCGGCAGAGGACAAATTTTTCTATGATTGAAACATATTTGACCCTTAATATTATTCATGGTTCTAGAAACTTGCATTTGCATAACAACAAAAAATTGAAGCCCACAAATAAATATGTTGGGAATGAGATGTATATGGATTACGTGAGATTGATGTTTGAAAGATTTTTTTGACTGAAGTTGGGTCTAACACTAAGTCAGGTTTAGACCAAATATTAACTTTTGGATCCAGATAATGATTTGAGCATAAACTTACCTCAAAGTATTCAACAAGCTTGTGAGACTGGCGACCTAGAGGACCTGCATAAATCACCTGTCCTCCTCTTTTCATTAAGAAAAGCTGCAATGCGAAACAAAACTAATGTGAAATACAGTACTTAAAATAATGAACAATGCTACAGATTAAACAGACTAAAAATCAAATCATACCTCATCAAATGCTTCAAAAATGTCAATGCTAGGTTGGTGAATTGTACAGACAACAGTTCGTCCTGTATCCACAGTGTTTCTCACAGTACGCATAACAATTGCAGCGGCTCTAGCATCAAGACCTGACGTTGGCTCATCCATAAAGATGATGGAAGGGTTGGCAACCAATTCTACAGCAATGGTGAGCCTCTTTCTCTGCTCAGTCGAAAGTCCATCAACTCCTGGAAGTCCAACTAAAGCATTCCTTAATGGGTTAAGCTCCACCAAGTCCATAACCTCATCAACAAACATCTAAAGATAAGAAAAAGAAAACCAGGGTCAGCAACATCATCCATCTCATCCTGTTCTTAAATATGGAGCAAACATGATTGTCATTTTGGCGATTAACTATGACTTCTTTTTAGGTGAAAAAGACTGCTGTAGACACATTACATTGTATTATCAGAAATTAAAGGTTAGAATTGTTTTAGGTGTTAAATAAATAGCATACCTTTCGTGTCTCCGTCTTGACATCCTTGGAAATACGTAGCCAGGCAGAGTATAGGAGAGATTCATAGACAGTAACAAATGGTGAATGAATGTCATTCTGTTCACAGTAACCGCTGACCCGGGCAAATGTGGCTTGGTTCTTTGGGTAACCAGAGATCGTAATACTTCCTTCAATATAGCCGCCAGTCTTTCTTCCAGCTAAGACATCCATCAAGGTGGTCTTTCCAGCACCACTGACACCAACTAATGCAGTCAAAACACCCGGCCTAAATGCACCACTAACATCTCGTAGAAGTTGCAGTCGGGTCTCTTCAATCCCTTGGGTCTTCATTTCCTGGTGAGGACACAAAAATTGTTACCAAGAAGAATCATATTAAACCACGACATTTGTTTTATATCATATGCTCTAGAATTCATGACTTAAATCAGCGGAACTGTTCATTAAAAAAAGTCAACCTAAACTAAAGCGAATTATGCAAAATGCTTTAAAGTAAAATATTTCTACTATATTTGAAGAGAAGACACTGTCTCATTTCCAATTCCGTTTCTGTTTCTTTTGATAAGTTCCCATATAGATTCTTGAAATTAAAACTTCAGACCTCAGAGGAAAAATGTGCAAGTAACTTACGGCAGGCATATCCACATAGTAATTCACATGGTTGAAAGCAAGTGAGAGGGGCTGGAAGGGCAAAACCATTCCTCGTTTGGCTTGGTTATTTTCAGCACTAACAATTCCTTGAGCATTTCTGACTTGCATATCAATACCTGCCATTGATCACTATTTATTAGGCGTAGAAAATAATTTGATAGCAAAGCTAACACTCAAGATGCAATTGTTATGCAATAAAATTTGTCCTACCACATGGCATAAAAGAAGAATGATGCATAATGTTATCCAGCTAGCATAATGATGCAAAATGGCTACTTCTCTGAATGTATAAAGCAGTGTCATCTTTTAGAAACTCCTATTATTTACCTTCTGGATTGGATTGTCGCCTCTTCCTACTTTCAGAGTTGTCATCATTCTCAATTAGAGTTTTAGTTTCACTAAGAGCTGAAATTGAGTAAAAAAGAAACAAATAATCAGTGCTTGATCCATTACCATAACTACACCTAATGACAAATGAAAATTGTTCACTTACGATCCAAGAAGGTCAGTGCTCCAATGAAAAGAACATTAAAAAGAAGAGAAAACCCAAAGAGCGCTCCAACACAAATCCAATACCAAGTCTCTGTAGTAAACAGGCCTCTTTCCTTCAGAAGTACCTTTCCAACTGTGGTGCCGTTGACAGGCTGTTGAAAGGGATTAAAAAGTTCATTAAGCTCACACACACATCAACTTAGATTTATAAATAAATAAAAAATTAATTTTATTTTCAAGGTATACTGAGAATTCAATTTAAGGCTTAAGAGAACTTACAGAGCTCCATCTTTTGTCAAGAAATTCATTGATAGCAATTGCATTTTGCCCATACATCATAGGTGAAACATAGTAGCCCCATATCATCCATGGCAAAATGTCATCTGCACAGCACAATGGAATATTGTGAACATTTGAAAATATATGAAAGGAATAACAGTCATTAATGCAATTATTCAGAAGTCTATAGACAGTGCTGGTATCAAATTGGTCAATGCAGTAGCTTTGACACTGAAATGAGAAGGATTTCTAACCTTTAGCAACAACAAAACCTCCTAGGACAAACACAAGTAGCAATGTAAAAGAACCAATTGTGCCCGAAACAACCTCACTTCTACCAAGGGCAGCAATGAAACGGAAGAGGGAGAGAGCCATCTGGTGTATACCAAAGAAAGCCAAGAACTGTTTGAAGAACCTGAACATATTGGCATATGTCAGATTAAAAAATAACTAGGTTGCAACATCCTTCATCATTTATTTAGTATCAAAAAACTAAAGCTTCCTAGAATAATATTGCTGATAAATTAAAGCTTACCTACTGGCAGCAGGTGCAAATCCAATGGTGTAGTATGTCAAAATGATCCATATCCCAGATTCCATCAGTGAAATGGGAATTCTGGTTAGCCAAATGGGCAAGCCAAAGGCCCAGCCAGGGAAGAACAAGGCATCCCTTTGTTTGAAGAACACAGGAAGCCTGAAAACTGTCATGGCAAGCTCTGCCATTCCATTAAACATGACGTTAATGAGACTGAAAAACAGTGCTCCCCAAAATTTTGCCGAATCTTGTGGTTGTCCAGCTTTCATTTCTGTTCTTAAGAATACCGTCAGAGCAATTGTAGCCATGATTGTTATCTGGGTAGTTTTGAATATGTATACAAAAGAGTTACGCTTCATCAGCAACCATTCCCTCGCAAAGCATGCCTTGAAGATCTCCATATTGGATATTCCATACTTTTCCTTCACCAATGCAGCAGGATGGACTGTTCGTTTATCGTATGGAACTCTTAGTTCTTCCACAAGCCGTTGGCCAACATGGAAAGTGGTGAAAGCCCGAACGAAATCAGATACTGAGACATATCTATAAGGTTGGTTCTTCTTATACCAGTATTGTTCTTGGTCCTTCTTTGAGGTCACTTCTTGCAAAAAGTCTGCAACACCCTTTCTGTCCGGGCATCTGAACCCCATAAATTCAAAGAATTCCAGAACATTCTCACGTGGGCCTTGGTAGACAATCTGACCCTCAGAAAGAAGGATAATGTCATCAAAAAGATCATAAGACTCAGGTGCTGGTTGCAAGAGAGAGATGACCATAGACACATCCATGATATGAACCATCTGTCTCATGAACTTCACAATCTGAAAGGTTGTGGAACTGTCCAGCCCTGTTGATATTTCATCCATGAAAAATGCTTTCGCTGGTCCAACCAACATTTCTCCTGCATTCAGAGCAAACACAACAGATTATAATACAAGGAAATATGTTTGTACCTTAATTATCATTCCTACCCTGCGAAGCCAGGCTAAAAAGGGTTTGTAAGAAATAAAAGGTCCAGTGGACATAAACCGCATTGGTGCCTAAGCATAAAGAAAATCTAAGAAATGTTTTAAAAGTAAACATTCAAAAATTACATGAGAGAGTAACATACCAGTAGTTACACGTTTCTTTTGTCCACCAGATATGCCCCTTCTCATGTCATCACCCACCATAATATCAGCACAGATATCAAGTCCAAGTATCTATCAAAATAATTATAAGACGTTAGCCTTGTACAATAAGAATACGAAAACAGGGAGACAACCTTATAACTGAATCAACAAACCTTGAGAACATAATCTGTGATCAAACTAGTTTCCTGGCCTGTCATAGATGTGGCTTTCATGAATGCATCAATCTCAGGATCTGGTTTGATGCCTGAATCTTTCTCCCGTCTAGACAACTCTACAAGCATATCATACCTGGTTCCAACTCCCAGGCAACGTCCAGAGAAATCCAATGTTTCACGAACTGTCATCTCACCATAATGAAGATCATGCTGACTAATATAAGCAGAGGTTCTCTGAGGCACAAATTCCTTGAATTCATGGCCACAGTAGGTCACTTTCCCAGTTTCCTGTTTATAACCCCAACTTATTAATACATGCTAAACAGTGTACACGTATGCACACTAATACAATTGACATAAACTGATAAAATAAAACTAAGGAGATAGAGAGGATGACAAACCCTTAGATCCTTATCAAGCTTTCCAGCAAGTGCTTTTAGCAGTGTTGTTTTTCCGGACGATGGAGGTCCAAGAAGCAGTGTCATCCTGAGAAACAAAACAATAAGCTCATGATGGAGTTCAGAAACAAAACTACCTCGCATGAGTAGCATACCAATAAAATAGTTTCCATCTTCTTTTCAGAGGAACAAATGACTTTGTTTATGATAACTGACTAGATTTTTTTCATTGATGCAACAAAACTTGTACTAGTCCTGCAAAGATCTTAGATATGAAAACCCATGAGCATACCTTGATGGTTTAATAATACCGCTCACATCTTGGAGTATCTTGACAACTCTTTTCTTTGACGGTGAGAGTCCAATCAATCCAATTAGTCCCTATTCACAGATATAGAAATTTAGAAACCTAAGATTCACTAGCAGAAGCAAGATTAAGAAGTGAGGTTTGGGATTAAGAAACGCTGAAACAATACCTCTAGTTGATTCAAGGTGGAATTTAGCAGAGTTGGAAGTGCTCTGGTGCCAACATATGCATCTCCCTCTATTGATACATTCTGGAATCTAACTTCAACCTTAGGAACCTCAATACCAACCCTGTTTCCAAAGTAAAACACAAATTACAAGGTCATCCAAATCAAACATGGTTAGCAAGAAACCAAAGGAAAAATACATCTTTATATCATCTGCTTTTATGTTTTGTTTTCAAAGATTTAAACTTTGACCTCCCCGGAAGGCAATAGTTGATTGAATCATGCACACAATTAAGCAGTGATTATGTTTTCTCAAGCTCCAAACCAAACAATTTCAGATTGGAAATTTTAGTTCTTTCCCTTTTCTCACAATTGCAAATCCAACTCTAATTTTTCACTTCATGCTTTTCTGATCAACCAAACTACAGAAAACCGAAATAGAGACAAACCTGTCATTTCTGGCTCTGAGCCTCTGCAAGAACCTTTCATTATCCTCCTCAACAACCTTAAGTATGCTCTCCATCAACTGCTTCTTATCCTGAGCTCCGAGGTTTGCAACATCAACTTCTTCAGTTACAACCCTCCCATTGCTCATGGCCTGTCTCAACATCCCCCTCCTCATCCTATCATAAGTGGGCAGCCTCTCTATAGCTGCCCACTTGAGCTCCTCCTCCTCATCCACCGCCTGCTGCCGCCCACTCCGCTGAAACACGTCCGGCGCGTTCCACATTTCCCGAACACTCGTCGACCGCCAGCTCCGCCGGCTGCTAGACTGCCTTGACAGATCATCTCCGGCTAAAGCCGCCGCCATTTTTAATTCCCAAAACCGATCAAATCACTAAAAATTCGAGATTTCAACTGATGGGTTTGAAAAACAGAGCCAAGTGAGGTGAACCCAATTTCAGAAACCGGTTGAACTCTATGTTCAAAGCAGCTTGGACTGCTCAAGTTGAAAAACCAATCAAATATGCACCCAAAGAAAGAATTTTTAATTCTTGCCTTCTTAAAACTCTTCACACTTCTGCACTTGGTTTTTGGTGAAGGACGGGAAAATGTGAAAAGAAGAGAGAAGAAAGAAAGAGAGAGAGAGATATTTTTGCCATGGGTTTCAGGTCAGCCTTATATAGAACAAGTAGTCCAGCAGGACAAAGAAGAAAGTCTTCCGTGAGACAGAGAGAGAGAGAGAGAGAGAGAGGAGAGAGAGAGTCATCGTCTCCTCTCTCTCCAACTGTTTTTTGTTTTACTTTTTTAATATTTTTTAAGTCTTTTTTTTTGTGGTGTTTTTAATTTTTCCTGTGCTTGTTGATGGTCGTCGGTCAAACTGGGACTGCCTCGTTTATCTTCGTCCCGCGGACGGGTTCGGCGAATCAGCGTGGAAAGAGAAAACGTCATATATATTTTTTGACCGTAGGATGAGGTTAAGGATTTGAATCTAACGGACTATAATGAGGGTGTACGGCGAAAGCTATGTGTCCTTTCCTCCACTAAATTTTGACCCCGGAAAATTGTCCAATGGTGTATTTTGCTGACCAATTGTGGTTAGCGCCACACTCAATAATTCTGCTTCTCTTGGAAAAAAAAACCATTAAATTAATAATAAAAAAATGCTGCGTATTGTCTTTTTCCGAATTTAATAAGAAATGCTATTTCTTGTCTTGGTGGAAAAAGGCTTGTAAATTGGATCCACGGGTGTTGAGCTCGTGCGAATATTCTTTTTGTGTTACTGTCAACCAGCGGTGAGGTGGGGGTTGATTTTACCTTATCTATTTTATTACATGTGATTGTTAGAAGACATCTGAATGGCTTCCATTTCCATCCATAATTGCATGGCAGATAACAAGAATTTTACATCTGAATTAGATTAAGTATTTAAATGGCATTCCATATCAAGCTGCAGTTATATTAAGATATATAAATGGCTATTCACTTGTGGCTTCTTAGGATTTTAGGGGTAGAAGCTAATCGGGTATAGCTCAATGAAAAAGGGTCTTAATTTGTAAATTAGTGATCTCAGGTTCGAATCTCCATAGCACATTTGGCTATTCATTTGTGGCTGCTTAGGATTTTAGGGGTAGAAGCTAATCGGGTATAGCTCAATGAAAAATGGTCTTAATTTGTAAATTAGTGGTCTCAGGTTCGAATCTTCATAGCACATTTGTAGTGTGTGTGAGAAATCTCTCTCCTCTTGTAGTTTATACTATAGCTTATATTAAATAAATTTTTAAAAATAATTTCATGGGTAGAATGCTAACCTACCCAGATCTCTAGTTTATACTATAGCTTGTATTAAACAAATTCCCCTCCGCTAGTTTTTTTGTTACCCCAAATCTATTTAAATCCCTCTCAACTTATGTTGCGGCTTTGTCTAGGTGTTGTTTGGGTTCTTTTTGCAAATATGTGGGTTTTGTGTTTTTTCTATTGTAGGTTTCTGTGTGGTTGCGATTTTCCCCTCAACCTGGACTTCGACAGTGGTGTTCCTATTTTTCATGGTGGCGGCGACTCTACTTTTTGTCATCTCAGTTGGTTTTGTAGTTTTTTTGGTTATAATAACTATACCAACTCTTGGTGAGTTGGGTGTTCTATTTGTAGTTGAGTCTCTACTTGTATTTTTACTTGTGAGAGTTTAAAAGTTGTGGTTGTATTGGATAGTTTTGGGCACTGTGGTCCATGTCTTATTTGTTCAGGCTTGCGGCTTTCATGCGGAAATTTGTTTGGCTTTATGCCACTATTAGTGGAGATATATCATGTGGTGTATTTCTATGTATCTGGAATAACCTTGCGTTGTTATTGTGCTTCCACATTTGTAGTAACCTTTTTTGGATAGTTTATGCCTTAGTGGCTGATGGACTTGGTACCTAAGTTATGAATACAATTATCACTTACTCTATAAAAAAAATTATATCAACATTGTATTTCTCAAAATATTATATTATATTATATTATTTAAATTAATCTTAAATTTTGCATGTTTGGCTCTATTTCAGCAGAATGAGAACGGAGTGAGAGAATAGTAATGAAATCACTTTCATTTCATTGTCTGGTTGAAATTTGGGATCAAGTTTCAAATCAGACCTTATACGTTGCCTAATTTTTCTATTATATATTATTACTAGTCTCTTTCCCAATGACCCATGACTTTTATATTATTTACTTTCTTTAACTTACTTATCACAAAGCATAGGACAAGAAACTCTTTGTAGATGAATTAGATGTTATGTTTGGAATAAGTCGAGAAGACTTTTTGGGTTTTTTATGTAGTTTTCATCTCTCCTTTGTAAGAGTTTTTTACCTCATTTTTGTGAGAGTTTTATTTGTATTGTTATGGCTTGGTTTTTTCAAGCCTTATCTTTTTTTTTCTTTTTTTTTGAGTTTACTCTCTTAGTTGGGATGCCTATTCTAGAATTTCTTCGATTTGAGTGTTCGTTAGTGGAAGAGCCTTAGATTGTCTTAATTTTGATGTTAGATCGCTCTATTATTCTAATGGCCATTTGTGGCTAGTCGCTTCTTTAGCTGAATTATGAATGAAATTCCAGAATTTCTCAATCAACAAAAAAAATTTGATTTAAATGGAGGAAAAAGCTTGACTCCTTTCTTATCACAAGCCAAGCTCTTTACAAGAAACGACTCACTTTAATGACTCGTCAATTTTTTTATCGAATAACTAAAAGTTAAATAATTCTAACTCTTCTACTATTTTTTGGATAAAAATGTCTCGACGTTTGAGCATTGCTTCGACCATATAAATATGTATGCTCGACTCGTTAATCAATCATTTCTATATAAATATAGATGTTCGACTATTTATTCTACCCAAAGTATGTGGGTCAAAAAAGTTGATGAGTTATTAAAATTAGTTATTTTTGTACTCCCATCTCTCTTTCTATATGATTGCACCACTTCACCAAAAGAAAAGGCCAAGTATTACCTACCTACTCTACACCATTAATTAGCTCTCTTATAATGTTTGTTTTAGAGCATCTCTAATTGAGATATCAAATGAATCGGTGGCTAATGGAATCTAGCCCAGTGTAAAATAGCTTTGACTTGTAGTCAGTGGTCTTAAGTACAAACCCCCATAGTACCTTGGTAATATATGTGAGAAATCCCATTTTCCTTACTAATTATGGCCCCCAAAAAAAATTGGTGGACGAAAGACAATCATTTTTGACATATCAACTAATAAGCCAAATGCGGACATGTATTAAAGGTTGAAGTCTTATCGTCATGACAATTATTTAATTTGAAATGAACGTGAAGAACTCTACGATGATATTAATATAAGAAAGAAAAAAAAAAACCACATTCCAACCCTAAACCTTAAGCATGCTTATGAATCCATAATCGAATTAGGAGGAATTGAATTGAGGAGGAGTTGGATTGAGGAGAGTTAGACTCCGGATTCATATTGACGTTATTTACTAAACTATATGGAATATGGGTAGAAGTGGTATTAATTCCTTATAAGTTGTTTACTAAATTCACATGAATTGGAATTGAAACCAAATTGACTACTAAAATGCCCTTGTTGTTAGGTTAAAGTATATGGCAAATTTTAAAATTTTAAAGTTGTGTGAGGATATAATGGGTAAAAAAGATGGATTCCTAATAGGTTAGTTCTCCATGAATTAGAATACCACCTCCTACCCAAGATTTCAATTCCTCCAAAACCAAGATTTGAGTTCCTGATTTTGTGTGGGTTCCACTCGCATTTTGATTCCTCAATGTGAAGTAAACAGAAGAGTAACCGTCATAGGAATTCAACTACTTATTTTAATTCTAATTATGGATTAATAAACATGCTATAAATGTTAACCGTAGATGCAAATGATGAACTAATAACAGTTTAAAAGTGACTTGACTCCATGATATGATATTAATCACGTGACAAAAATTGTATCATTTTCTACCAAAAGTTCATATCAAATCTGTTACAATATGAACACCGTCAATTACCAAGTAAAAAAAAAGGTACACAAAAAGTCGTAGACACCGTTCAAGAATCATCAACTTTCTGAAAAATGCAATGGGAACAAAGGTGTGCATGCTCTGTGACACCTCGGTAGGCAGATATAGTTTTCAACGCCTTCTAGAAACATAAAAAAAAACAAACTGAGCTGGCAAAAGAAGAAGTTTACGTAGATTTTGCAATTTCGTAGATAGCCACTCGAGACTTGCCAATCTGTGGGGTCCCCTTGGAAGAAAAAGAAAAGCAATCCAGGGCGGCTGCTGAATGGGTGAAAATAAGCCTGTATCGAATTATTTGTGGGTCCCAATCCAAACCCTTCTTATCCATGAGCGATTCATCAACTTGGATTTTTTTTAGGAGGAATTAATTCGAGTTTCTCTCTAGTTGTCTTGGTGCAGGTTTTTTCCTGCTTGCTTCGCTTTCAAGCTGCAAGTTGGTGCTTTTTAACGTTTCTCCATTTAATTTGATGGGGCATGCATATGCATGGGGTTGTTATATATATATATATATAAGCAAGGGTAGGGATTGTGTTCATAAGGATAAAGTCTGCCCAAATTCAACGCTCTAGATGATAGTAACACCCCACATTTAGTCACATCCTAATTTATAGTATCCAGTTCATGAAAATCCTTGAGAAACTATAGGTAACATACACGAACACCCAATGCAAATCCGAGGCAAATTAAGGGGCACCCAGAACTAACTAGTCACAATCACAATTAGAGGTGGCAATTTGAGTTAGCATATCGCATTCACGTCATGTCATTTCATTTCATGTTGAAAATTATTTGAATATAACTCAACTCTTTAATTTTGTCAATAACTAACCCAACGAAGTTTATTATTTATGTTATATTCAAGCTGACAGACATATTTTTAAAACTACATAGTTATTATTTAGTTTATTATTTGTGTAACGGAAATATTCGGGAGGGGAATCGAACCTAGAACATCTGTTGCACGAATAAATACTCTTCATCACTTGTATTACAAACTCCTTTATTTTTATTTTATTTTTAATTTCTTCATAAAGCCGACAATCTTCACCACCACAATACCGCACATGGCCTAATCTAAAAGAAACGAGTAACAATAGGGCATGAATAAAATAATGGTCACCTAACTATCTTGAACAAAACAATGCAGGCACAATTATTTATCACTCTCCATATGCATACATTAAGCGTGGATAATAATGCTTAACAGCTAATTGACCTTTGTTTAATGTATTCTCGAGATTCCATTCCCTTACGACAAATTGGTAACAAGCGTGGATAATAAAAAAGTTTATATGAGAGATGTCTCTCGGACATTAACTTTATAATTGGTTCAAATAAGACTACGTTGTACGTTTTAACAATACGTTTTTTAAGTTAAGTCTTGAATTCCTTGAAAATTACTTTATATTATACCACTTGAGTTAAGTGGGGCCCTGATTGACGAAATGCACATAATGGGAAAGCCAAAACTTGATAAAGGGAGCGTTTCATTTCCAAGTGAGCATTTTGTTATGGGGGGAAGACATCCAAGATTAGAACTTAGAAGAGCAAAGAAACTCTTCAATTTATGAGAAGCTTTAGGCTTACACAACGAGCTACAAGCTTTGATCTCTTCCTACAACCTGAAATCAAGACTTTCTTTCTTCTTCTTCTTCTTCTTCTTCAACACCTCTAACCCTAATGAGACATTCTCTATCTTGAGTATAAGTTCTTTTTCTTTTTTATGCATGCAACTAGTTCCCTCCATCTCTAAATTATAGCCTCTGCAATTTGAAACTTTTGAAGCTTTTACTGACTTGATCGTTGGAGAGCCTTTTGACAAACACCAAAATGATACCCTGATTGCTTTGAAAGTCTTTTTCTTTGGGCCAAACACACTTTTCAACTTAACTATAGGAGGTTTGCGTCCATGGAAAAAGACTACCCCGACTACTATACATATTCATGATGCTCCAAGTCCAAGCCTCCAGCCATCGTTTCCCTTCTAAAGCCAAGGCAGAGACAAAGCCCAGCACGTGGGAAGACGGGCACATGTGGAAAAGTAGACAAGATATCATCTTCCATGATTTGTATCCGAATAATGCTAAACATACATCAATTAATTTGAACTTTCTAACATAGAATGAGACGTACATAAGTCTTATATGACTTCATACTCTCTCATATTATGTGAGAGAATTGAGACAAGAGTTGGGAAAATAATTAGTGCGTCGAATATTATAATTTAAATTTCTCGAGACCTTTGATTTCCACTTTGATATCTCAAAGTGATCTTGGCATAGGAAAATCTTCTTATTGCCTATGAGATATAAGTAAAAAGAGTTAGGAGATGAGGATGTGATTTGGAAACATATCCAACTTCCACTGGTCAGCACCAACTAGCTATATATAGTCAACTGATATTTCTCCTCTCCACTTCAATGTTGTAAGACGTTTGAACATTCTGGCCCAGTGAGAGTGAGCTAGCAGAGGAATAAAAAGGATAGTTGCTTCATACCGGCAGCTCATTCCTATGAATATGGTGTTTTAAAATAATATATATTTTTTAAATTAAAATTTCAATAATTGATGAAGGAAGATAAACTTTGATTATAAGTGGCTAAGGAACCCTCCTTGGAAGCTTCTTATAGGAGGAGGATGCTTTTAAGTTTTAACGCCAAGTTTGACCAGAAATTTGGGTCCCTGAAATTGAGCAAAGAATCAAAGCAAGGAATCGACCAATGGGACACGTTTCATATAATCTAGAAGGTCTCACCTGTGACTTGCGGACTTTGTACGCATCATTAGTCTCTCCACTAATTTATTATTGGTTAAGTTCACACAACAACCCATTGGGAAGCATCAATATACAAGAATCTTTTAAGTTGTTAACACAGAAAAGCCACGGGAAAGCCTCAATATACAGAATCTTAGGGACGACGTGCGGTCATAATGTCATGTAGTGCTACTAAGTTTATTTCATACTGTCATATAGTGTTACAAGTTTATTAACGTCACATATAGTGTATTGGATTTCTCATCGGGAATTGAATTCTACCTATAGAGGATTCCTACATTTACTGTCATATAAAAATACAATTTTGCCCCTACATTTAACCCAAAAAAAGTTAACAAAATTGACAGCAGTAATATTTGTCATAATGAAAGTGAAGTTAAATGACCAAGGGAACGATTTTGAAAATTGAGGAACTCAAATGCAAATCGGGTCTAAATTTAGAGACTAATAAAATAATTAACCTATTTTGGCCGTACGTAATAAGTCAAAAATTTCCGTTCTTTTAAATTAATGAGTGAGCTATCTAGTTTGTTACCGCCCTAGAAAATCTGCCACTCCTAGTGTAGAGATTAATCGGGCATTTGAGGGCACTCCACCCCAGTTGTTGTTGTAATAGTCAAAAGCTAGAGCTAAATTAAAAGGGCAAAGCCAAAAGATCTTGACATGGACACATTCGAGAAAACTACAAAGAAAAATGAGTAAATGAAATGGAGCAAATGAAAGAGATTTCCCTGTCCATAATTCTTGGAGACTTGGAGTTAGGATGACGGTCCACCAAGGGAACATCTCATGCCCATGGAAAACTACCAATAATGTCTCAACATACTGACTTTTGTACCTGAAGTTGCATTCAAACCACTAGTTTAACTTTGATGGTGGATACAATAGAGGTCATTTTAGATATTAAATTTGTTTATTTAGTTTTAATTTTTTGGTATTAATAAAATTTAAGAGGGAAAACCTTGAATTTTTTATTTTTTTGGTTGTAGAATTCAAGATTTAGTTATATTATAAAATATTTAGATATTCCAAGATAAGATTAAGCTATACAAGTAGGCCCTTATTATAGGTTGGTTTTGTATTAGCGGCGTATTAATGGATAATAGAGAATTAGGTTTACTATAATTATCTTTCTTAATCTCTTCTTTCAACCTTTCTTTCAACCTCTATTGAATTGAGTCTAATTATCTACTCTGCCCTTACGTTCTCCTCTTTAGGATGAACAGTCCCTGTCTAGTTAGTTAATAAAAAAAGGAAAATACTAGGGAGACCAACTTGGGATACCAACTTGTGTACCAACTCTCTAATAGAGCATGAGACCCATTATATTGGTGGGCTCCACCTCTATTAGAGAGTTGGTATCCCAAGTTGGTCTCCCTAGCATGACCCATAAAAAAAAGCCAATATCAGCATCATAGCCTACTCCTCCCTTTTACTGATTTGGCTAGTAATAAGTCAGAGACTCACACTCAATGCTATAATTAGGATATATATAGAGGTAAAGTCTAGATTAAGGATTGTTTAAGGACTTTTAATATCAACCATTGAATTGCATATATGGTTTATTAAAAAATATATTTAATTCATTAACATATCTAATTGATTAGTGAGATTAATTAGAATTTCTCAATTAGTTTTTAACAAAGGAAAATACTTCCCTCCAAGTACAAGAGCTCCTACGTTTCTGCCAATAGAAATGTGATATGTGTGTAAAGTTTTTCCTCTTATGTTTTTGATGAATAATTTTTGCATGTATGTTAAACTGTGATTCGCAAGAAGGAGTTATAGCAGTATCTTTTAACAAAAATCTTTATTTATTATTTTAAGCTATTTTTGTCTGTGCAAAACAAATATTAATCCATATATATATTGTGTAGGGCTGAAGTGTTTAACCCTGTCACCATAGTAGTGCCCACTGGCCAGTTGCAGGATATTTATCTTCTTCTATTGTGTCTTTGTTCATTGTACCCAAATAAATTTAAGTTTGTTAGGACATCAATTATTATAATATGGTATAATTTTCCTATGCCTTTATATTATAATTGAGCGAAAAGTTTCAGGTTTTGATTTTTTTTTTTTTTGTCTGAACCACGAGGTGGTCCTGGATGGGCCCCAACTATAGGTGGCACCTTTAAGCCTTAACCACAACCCAGACTAATCCCCGATCACACCGGGTCAACCCGTAAGGGGTAAAGTGCTGGCCAAAGTAGTGACTCCATACGAGAGCAGGGATCAAACCCCTGACCTCTCTTAAGGAATGAGAATGCCGAACCACTCACACCAACCACCTTGGTTTGATTCTTTCAATTTTGCTTTGTCCTTAGACTTAGAGTTGGCCCTAAAACCCTATTTGCTAACTGCATGTTATAAAAACCCTAAATCACTTTGGTCCTTTGACCTCTTAGCTTCATGGGGAGTAAAAAGTTGTTGGAGCTCATATGAGCATGTAACATGTATTATGTACCACACGTTTTAAAATAGGCATGCGTCACAAAGCACCGTCAATGTTGACTGTGACAGTGTCATGAGGCAAACACATTATGGGTCATGCCAACCATGACTCATAGCAGTAAATTTTTTTTATATATATCACCCCCAACAATCACGATAATTTGTTTGGAATTGTGAATCAAATACAAATGTTGTATTTTGTTTATATTAAAAAAGTCGACAAATGGTTAATTAAGTGGTATAAATTATACCGAGGTTTTTTGAGATGAAATCCTATATGTGGATACCACACCCTGACGAATCTATTTGGTTAAATTGGGGAGAATGTTGGTTTAAATTACCTGGCTGGCTAAGTCTTTATTGATTTATCTAGTTTTGCATAATTTTCCCCCTTTGCCATATGCCATTGTTGATTCCGAAAGTGATAACAACTAAAGATTTTTTTGGTCTGAAAATGACAACTAAGAATTGGAGCTCAGGGCCAAAAGCCAAACATCGAACTTGGAGATTCTCTGCATTTGGAAGTTGGCATTTTGTTATGGGGGGGAAGACATCCAAGATTAGAAAGAGCAAAGAAACTCTTCAATTTATGAGAAGCTTTAGCCTTACACAACGAGCTACAAGCTTTGATCTCTTCCTACAACCTGAAATCAAGACTTTCTTTCTTCTTCTTCTTCTTCTTCAACACCTCTAACCCTAATGAGACATTCTCTATCTTGAGTATAAGTTCTTTTTCTTTTTCTTTTTTATGCATGCAACTAGTTTCCTCTATCTCTAAATTATAGCCTCTGCAATTTGAAACTTTTGAAGCTTTTACTGACTTGATCGCTGTACCTGCTTACTTTGAAAGTCTTTTTTCTTTGGGCCAAACAGACTTTTCAACTTAACCGTTTGCGTCCATGGAAAAAGACTACCCCGACTACTATACATATTCATGATGCTCCAAGTCCAAGCCTCCAGCCATCGTTTCCCTTCTAAAGCCAATTCGGAGACAAAGCCCGGCACGTGGGAAGACGGGCACATGTGGAAAAGTAGACAAGATACCATCTCCCATGATTTGCATCCGAATAATGTTAAATACATCAATTAATTTTTTTGAACTTTCTAACATAGAATGAGACGTACATAGGTCTTATATAATTTCATACTCTCTCATATTATGTGAGAGAATTGAGATAAGAGTTGGGAAAATAATTAGTGCGTTGAATATTATAATTTAAATTTCTCGAGACCTTTGATCTTTCCACTTTGATATCTCAAAGTGATCTTGGCATAGGAAAATCTTCTTATTGCCTATGAGATATAAGCAAAAAGTGTTAGGAGATGAGGATGTGATTTGGAAACATATCCAACTTCCACTGGTCAGCACCAACTAGCTATATATAGTGAACTGATATTTCTCCTCTCCACTTCAATATTGTAAGACGTTTGAACATTCTGCTCCAGTGAGAGTGAGCTAGCAGAGGAATAAAAAGGATAGTTGCTTCATACCGGCAGCTCATTCCTATCTTTTAAAATAATATTTTTTTTAAAATTCAAATTTCAATCATTGATAAACTTTGATTAATGTCACATATAGTGCTACAAGTTTATTAACGTCACATAAAGTGTATTGAAATTCTTATCGGGAATTGAATTCCACCTATAGAGGATTCCCGCGTTTACTGTCATAAAAATACCATTTTGCCCCTACATTTAACAGAAAAAGTTAACAAAATTGACGGCAGGACTATTTGTCCTAATGAAAGTGAAGTTAAAGGACCACGAGAACGATTTTGGAAATTGAGGGACTCAAATGCAACTCGGGTCTAAATTCAAGGACTAATAAAACGATTAACCTATTTATGAAATATTAGCTATAAATTAATAACACTACTTGGACCATAGGAGTCCAAGAAATCGTGGTCACCTACCGTTGGATATTAATCCAATGGTTCAAAAAAGTTTCTTAAAAGGAGTGCAAGAGTGAGTGAACCGTTAAATTTACGTCAAACGGTGAGTGACCACAAATCTCTTGGACCCCTGTGGTCCAAAAGATCGGGACTGTATAATAGCATGACCGTACGTAATAAGTCAAAATTTTCCGTTCTTTTAAATTAATGAGTGAGCTATCTAGTTTGTTACCGCCCTAGAAAATCTGCCACTCCTAGTGTAGAGATTAATCGGGCATTTGAGGGCACTCCACCCCAGTTGTTGTTGTAATAGTCAAAAGCTAGAGCTAAATTAAAAGGGCAAAGCCAAAAGATCTTGACATGGACACATTCGAGAAAACTACAAAGAAAAATGAGTAAATGAAATGGAGCAAATGAAGTAAGATGGCATAGGTCATGCTAAATTTATTATATTTGAAAGAGATTTCCCTGTCCATAATTCTTGGAGACTTGGAGTTAGGATGACGGTCCACCAAGGGAACATCTCATGCCCATGGAAAACTACCAATAATGTCTCAACATACTGACTTTTGTACCTGAAGTTGCATTCAAACCACTAGTTTAACTTTGATGGTGGATACAATAGAGGTCATTTTAGATATTAAATTTGTTTATTTAGTTTTCATTTTTTGGTATTAATAAAATTTAAGAGGGAAAACCTTGAATTTTTTATTTATTTTTTGGTTGTAGAATTCAAGATTTACTTATATTATAAAATATTTAGATATTCCAAGATAAGATTAAGCTATACAAGTAGGCCCTTATTATAGGTTGGTTTTGTATTAGCGGCGTATTAATAGATAATTAGGTTTACTATAATTATCTTTCTTCTTCTCTTCTTTCAACCTCTATTGAGTCCAATTAGAAGAGTAGATACTTGAAGAGTAGATACTTCAAGTATCTACTCCTCCCTTTTACTGATTTGGCTAGTAATAAGTCAGAGACTCACACTCAATGCTATAATTAGGATATATATAGAGGTAAAGTCTAGATTAAGGATTGTTTAAGGACTTTTAATATCAACCATTGAATTGCATATATGGTTTATTAAAAAATATATTTAATTCATTAACATATCTAATTGATTAGTGAGATTAATTAGAATTTCTCAACTAGTTTTTAACAAAGGAAAATACTTCCCTCCTTACCATGAAAGTACGAGCTCTTACGTTTCTGCCAATAAAAATGTGATATGTGTGCAGAAGTTTTTCCTCTCATGTTTTTGATGAATAATTTTGCATGTATGTCAAATTGTGATTCGTAAGAAGGAGTCAAAGCAGTATCTTTTAACAAAAATCTTTATTTATTTTTTAAAGCTATTTTTGTCTGTGCAAAACAAATATTAATCCATATATATATTGTGTAGGGCTGAAGTGTTTAACCCTGTCACCATAGTAGTGCCCACTGGCCAGTTGCAGGATATTTATCTTCTTCTATTGTGTCTTTGTTCATTGTACCCAAATAAATTTAAGTTTGTTAGGACATCAATTATTATAATATGGTATAATTTTCCTATGCCTTTATATTATAATTGAGCGAAAAGTTTCAGGTTTTGATTTTTTTTTTTTTTGTCTGAACCACGAGGTGGTCCTGGATGGGCCCCAACTATAGGTGGCACCTTTAAGCCTTAACCACAACCCAGACTAATCCCCGCTCACACCGGGTCGGCCC
>NW_018926666.1:0-11494 GCF_002207925.1 Prunus avium | reverse complement strand
TTTATGGAGCACCAGAATCCCCTACAAAGTTGAAATGGTCACTGAAATTATTTTGGACTCTGCTATAGTTATGTCACTCTCGACTCTAATTTTGGAATGTTATCTATTGATTTCCATTTAATTATGTTTTCAACTCTGTTCTATGTCTTGATTTACCACACCAGAAATTCTCTCACAAAATTTTCTTAGAGAGATGGTAAGGGCAATTCCATTTCTGATCATATGATTTTATGATTAAGAAGATACAGTAGAAGAGCAAATATGGCCTCAGCTGCAACCGATCTCTTGATTGGCAAAGTTGTAGGCATTCTTGAGAGCGAAGCATCCTCCATAGTAGGTGTTCGTGATCAAGTTGACGAGATTAAGCAAGAGCTTATAAGCATGAAATCCTTCCTAAAGGATGTTGAGAGGAAGAAACCGCAGGCGGAAGGAGAGAAGACATGGGTAGCTAGCGTGAGAGATTTGGCCTATGATGTTGAAGATATCATTGATAAGTTCATGTACCACATGCATGAGCAGAGTGGGGGTAGATTTGCAAGCTTGCTCCGCAAAACCATTGTAAAAGGAAGTAATGAGATGAACCTTTGTAAAAGGAAGTAATGAGATGAACCTTTGTGCTTCAATTCAAAAGATGAAGCTCCTTCGCTATCTGTATTTATTGGTAACAAGTGAAGAGGAATTTCTTCGAATCGATGCACTTGCTTTTCTTCCAGGTCCTCCTCCACACCTTCAAAGGCTTCTTTTGAGTGGCAAACTAGCAACTGTACCAAGTTGGTTTGCTTCACTCAGGAGCCTCACAGATATCAGTCTACGTTGGTCCAGACTTAAAGAAGATATACTACCACACGTTGAAGCACTGCCCTGTCTTAGAAGGCTTATACTTGTTAATGCCTATGTTGGGAATGAGTTGTGCTTCAAAATAGGCTTCGCAAAGTTCACACATCTGGAGTTGCTTAATTTCTCCTTCTTGAAAAATATAACAATAAAAGAAGGTGTGATGCCGAAACTCCAGTTGTTAGTACTTCATTGCTGCATGAAATTAAAGGCATTACCACATGGTCTTGAATTCCTTCGGAGTCTAGAAACATTGAGATTGGGGTCTGTTCCAATGAAAATTATAGAAAATTTACGAGGAGGCGTGGATCATCCGAAGGTACAACACATCTGCGAAATTGACCAAATTTACGAAACATCATCTGCGACTGCTTCTACAAGGTGAAAGCTCGCCCCATGATTCTTTCCCCACACCGTAAGTTTCTGTCCTTCCATTGACTTTCCAAAGCTTAATCATTTTAGATCCTTTAACTACTGTTATATAAGCCACTTCTCATTTGCAAGTCTGTTATATTTGCATTTATTTTATTTTGATTATGGTATTGCTCTGTCTTGTCATATCCCTTTAAAGACTCAAATTGGAGAAGCAACAACAAACACTACTAGTCAGGAGCTAATAATTCTGGATTTCTGATTCATCCATCAAGTTCCTTGCAATTATTAATCATATTCTGTTGCTTATTCTTCTCAAAAACCATCACAGTTCTACAAGATTCTTAAATAATTTAATTGTCTCAGCCATTAATGAAGATTCATCCTTATTCTTCTCAAAAACCACCAGCATGTGACTTCTCCAGCTACCTGGTTATTTTCTATTTTTTATTTTTCACAATATTGGCCAAGAATTAAGCTTTTAATTAGTCTCATTCATAATTTGAAGCAGCTCAGGCCGTTCAGCCATGCTTTCTATTTTCTTAGTTAGTTTCTGCCTCTAGAAGCTCTTTTGATTTTCAAAAGTGAACTGGAGTTATCCTAGTTCACAGACTTCAGAACCTGGAAATTATAATGTTAAAATATGGAAAACTTTGATTACAAGTAATGATTCCTCCAGAGAACCATATTCATTCAACTTGCTTATTTTGTTCTCTTCTTCTTGCTAACTGATTTGGAAATGGAGTAGGCAGGGTTTTAATTTTCTTCCCGATTCAACCATTCCCCTGCCTTGCATTGTTATTATACTCTGGTGATGTTGAAAAAGTCTTCAAATTAGTAGCAGAATGAATTGTCAATTGCTCACAAATCATATTAAAACCTTAAATTCATAACTCAATATATTTTAATAGAAGGATGGAATGGACTTATTATACTAGCCAACTTCCACTAAATATGTATTGCTTTTTTCAGGCTATCAGGCAAGAATGCGAATGGCATTAGCAATGATGTCGCATCTCTCTTCCTTACTAAATAGAGCAGAGTGCAATCTATTAGAGGGGATGGTCTTGCAAAAAAATTTCGTCAAACAAATTGAAACGGAAACAAATTGAAACAAATTAAAAGTTTTCCAGAGCAGCAGAAGATAATTAGCAAACTCTCAGAATAAAATTGAGCATTAGATCCTGATTAGTGCTTCTTAAGGCATTACATAATCAAATAGCAAACACACTCACGAATCAAATTACATAAGATTCCATAGAAAACGAGGAGACCAAAAAATTAAATTAAAACCCTACATACCTCCTTCCAAAACAACTAGGACAACCTTTCATAACGCATACCTAGTGATGTTTGGTAATAATGGCGGATCTCAGGGATGTGTTGTACCTTTTCACGATCCACACCTCCTTCTCGTATGGAATCCTTAAGTTCCTTTGATACAAGCCAAAATCTCATTTCTTTTAGTTTAGTGAGGTATTGAAGACCCTGTGGCGTTGTGTTTAGTTCTGGGCAGTTATCAAGCCATAAAGATTGGAGATTTGACATCACCCCTTTTTCTATAGTTATCTTGTTCAATAAGGGGCAAACATACAAATGCAATTCCGTAAGCTTTACAAAGCCTCTGCTGAAACATAACTCTCTGCCAGCATATGCATTAACAAGTGTAAGCATTCCCAGATTGGGCAGTGCTTCAATGTAAGGTAGTAAATCATCTTCAATTCCAGACCAAATCAGATTCAACTGTGTGAGGCTCTGGAGTGAGCAGACCCAACGTGGTACATTTTCCAATTTGCCAACCAAAATAACTATTCGAAGGTGGGGAGGAGGTGGGCATAGTTTGTTTGTTTGAAGAACTTCCTCCTCATCGCTTGTCATTAGAAACAAGTAGTGAAGTTGCTTCATCTTTTGAATTGAAGCACAAAGGTCCATCTCGTCTCTTTCTTTTACATTCGTAATTCCAATCCTTCTAAGTTGGGTCATATTCCCCACAAGTCTAACAATGTTTCCATCTAATTCAACACACGCCAAAACTTGCAATTTCTTCAACATACATATATTTGATGGTGATCTTGTCCCATTCACATATCTGAAGTCATTAGGTTCTTCAGTGTAACGATACATAATTAGATGGCGCAAGTTTTGCAACTTGGAAATTCCACTTGGAAGTACCTCTATCTTTGAGTCTCTGATATCCAAAGTTTGAAGGTTGCGGAGCTTTCCAATGGATTCAGGAAGCTTCTTAATTGGAGTTCCCCTTAAATTTAAGTATCTTAAATTGAATAAGTACGCAAGTTCTTTTGGCAGTATATCAATTGGAACATATTCCAAATCTAGCACCCTTAACAATTTGCATCCAGAAGGCAATGTATTCGAGGAAGAGGATGAGGACACGTCAGTAACAAACACAAGAAAAGAACGAAGTTGTGCCATACCAGTGCCTAGTTTAATTTCACCTCCAGTGGTTTGAATTGACAAGCGGCGCACTTGAACTTCGTCCATAACTTCTTTTCCATCATATACAGCACCAAACTTTTCTTTTTCTGATTTAGACAGAGCAAGCTCCCGCATAAGGTCGTGCATCTTACATGCTTTTGGCCTTCCACTTACATTCCTCTGAACAACCTGTAGCATGCTACGGAAAATGAGCTGCATAAGATAGCTCTCAGCAACTTCTTCTGGTGTGGAGCCTTTTTCATCTTGAACAAACCCTTCAGCTATCCACAACCTAATGAGCCTCTTTCTTCGAATCGAATAGTCTTCTGGGAAAAGGGAACAGTATAGAAAACAGAGCTTCAATGGGTATGGTAAATCATCAAAACTAAGAAATAAGATGTTCTCCACTCGCTCTGGCAACGGCTTAGTTAAATGCGAGTCTAAGCTGTTGTAGACTTGCTTCCACTCGAATGGCTCCTTGTTGGACATCAGACCACCTAAAGCCTCGACTGCCAGAGGTAGGCCTTCACACTTTTTTACAAGTTCCTCAGCCAATGATTGAAGATCTGGTGGACAACATTTATTCTGGGAAGCTGAGAATGCTTTGCGGCTGAATAGCTCCCAAGCATCATTCTTTTCGAGGGGTTGAATGCGGTGAATATGACTTTGTACTCCAAAACAATAGGATGCTACATCTTCTCTTCGAGTAGTAAGCATGATTCGACTTCCAAACTGTGTATTTGGGAGTGCTATCTTAATTTCTTTCCAAAGTTCGATATCCCACACATCATCCAATACAACCATGTACCTTTTAGACTCCAAGTAATTGACCAGCACCTGTAGCAATTCTCTATATCTCATGGAATTCATGTCTGCAGGGACCTTTTCCTTGTTTGCTTCGTGGAATTCCTTAATCAAGCTTCTAAACAAGTCCTCAATCACATAAGTTTGTGAAACAGTTAGCCAAGCACAACAGTGGAATTGTTTCTTGACCCTTTCGTCGTTGAAGGTCCTCGCAACTAAAGTTGTCTTCCCTGATCCGCCCATCCCCACCACAGAGATAAGCGTTTGCTGTTGCTCTCCATTCATCAACCAATTGATCAATAGTTGCTTCTTTCTTTCAATCCCTACGAGCTCATCTTCCTTAATAAAAAGAGAAGATTCCGCTTGGTTCCGCATCCATTTGCCAACATCATCACAAGTACTACTTGTTCCTTCTAATCCACCGACAACGTATCTCTCATTCCTCTTCGCAATGGCTTCAATCCTTCTTGAGATTTTCCGCAACTTCTTTGACATTTCTTGTCTGAACCAAACATTCTGTGGAATGCGAATAGTTTGGTGGAACCACGCAAATCGACCATCATGACATTCTCGCTCATACATGTGATACATGAACTCGTCAATGATGTCTTCAACATCATACGCCATGCCTCTGACGCTTGCAACCCATGTCCTCCCGCCTTCGGTGCGTACATTCTTGCCCTCAACATCATTTAGGAAGGCCTTCATGATTACAAGCTCCCGCTTGAGTTCATCAATTTCATCACGAACACCGCCTATGGAGGATGCTTCGTTCTCAAGAATGGTCACAATTTTGCCAATCAAAAGGTCTGTTGGTAAGGCCATAACCGGCCTTGTATCCAAACTAGTTGCTCAGAATGGTAGAACGAATTTGAATATAGAAAAGGTGGAAAGATGAGCCAAACCCAAAAGAATCTAGTGACGATTTCAGCCACACGGGGCTTATCACTTATCTCATGGAAGGAAAATTCTACTGGGCTTACTACCATAAGATCGTTGTGAAATGAACGGCTATTGACCAACTTCAAAAAGCAAACACTGGCCCTTGCAATCGGTCGTGGAAAGAAAAAGACAAAAAATAATGAAAGCCACGATTTCAGCCACACGGGGCTTATCACTTATCTTATGGAAGGAAAATTCTACTGGGCTTACCACCATAAGTTCGTTGTGAAATGAACAATTGGCCAACTTCAAAAAGCAAACACTGGCCCTTGCAATCGGTCGTGGAAAGAAAAAGACAAAAAATAATGAAAGCCAGTTAACAAAAGAATAAATAAATAAATTTCACTATATAAACTTCAACAATATAATCAAATACATTAAAATAGTTGACCAAAAAATATACATCTAAAATACGAAAAGAAAAAGAAAAATCTCTGCACACATGTAACCATGGCATCTCCTTTACTCACCCAAGCAGGCAGCCATAAGTTGTGTTGTTTGATGGGATGTTGTTTGTACGTGCAATACCAATATGGTCTGGTGTCACGGAGTTGAATCACAAATATTTGGTCACGACAAGCCAAGCTCTTCATGCAATTGTTGCAATTAAATCCATGTTTTATAGGTCATAATTGGAATATCGTCCTTACAAAAAATTAACTTACATTTGGAATATTTGTTTATCCAAATGAGACTAAAAAAAATAACACACAATTTTGTTGATGAACAATAAAATGTTCAAAGCAATAATAAAATGCCTAAACGATTACAGATTTTGATAGCCGTTTAAAAGAACATTAGAATGAGGAGCCAAAAAAATAGATGATTCGAATCATGACATTAAATTGTTAAACGAACTCAAATAAATAGCATGCGTTCACTTCAAATACTGTTTGAACCCACAAGCACACATTACAGTCGCCTCTCAATCAACCAAAACATGAGCCAACTAATCAACAGTAAGTTATTGTTATGTTGCAAACTGTTGAAGGAAGAATAACACAATTTAATTTAGATGGGGACGACAGACTTTTTTGACATAAAATATTAGAATTGCATAGCCAAGCAGGCAATCTTGTGAACAATGATAATAGGTTAAAGGAAAAAGGCAAAGTCAATTGTGTAACAGAAAAAACTTGCACAATAACAAGGGAATTTCTAACACCGTCTTGAGCATGAGTAAAATTCAGTCAGTTCCTTCTCCAATGTGTCCTTAAACATTTCAGACAAGTTAATTATAAAGATCCTTACCATAGGACCTGATAGTGTTACATAGATCCAACGATACTTGACAATGAAAAACATGGTAGTGGCGGAAATGCAAAAAAGAAAAGAAACCATTAACACTATGTTTTGAGGTTTTATTGCTTTTGTATTTTCTTCAAAGGAGTGATAAGAGACTAGCCTAATATCTTGAACTTCGCTGTTAAAACCTACTTACATCTCTCAGCACACCAAAATTGTCAGGGAGACCAACCATTGTGGCAACAAATTGTCACTGGCTCTCTCTTTCTCAAATGTCTCGAAGTACTGATAGATGATTGTGACTGCAAGCAGAATTCCTGGTCCTGAACCAATCGCCCCCATGAAATCGGCCAACACTGTCAGTGCACCAATGCACATGCCTCCAAAAGCGGCAGCTGTGCGGGAATGTATCGGTTCAACTCCTTCTGCAAGTTTGATTCACGGTGACCAGGCATCACCATTTGTTGTTCCTGAAAATTAAATAGGGAGATATAGTTTAGCTTGATGCATAGCGGTGTGTATAATATGTAATGCCTCTGATTTAAGAATAGTCATGCATATTTATTACATAAATAGTGCATTTGGTAGGAATATAATTTGAAGAGTAGGTTGGGTCTGATTTTGCCACTAAACTCAAGACCAAAAAGTCAAACAAGTCGTAAGAAAGATATTGGAGAATACAATAAAGGGTAGGAGCCACACTAACCCCCTCATCATTTGCAACGAAAGAGATCTCAACAAATAATATAAAAAAATTCTTTGATCTATTAGAGAATAAATAAATAAACTATTCGGACTTACTTTGAGCTGCTTGGCAACATCTTTGGTCCATCCTGGAAAGATTTCAAGAATTATCTCAAGAATAAGCGCAAAGAGATGGAACTTGAAGATCTAATCGTGAGGCTAAGGATTGAGGAAGACAACCGTGGTTCTGAAAAGAAAACCGGTGGTAATTGTTGTAAAATTGGCTCAAAATTAATGCACAAGTGAAGGAGGAGGCGACCGGTCGCAAGGGAAAAGCGACTGGTCGTTTTGAAGTAGAATCGAAGCCTGGAGAAACGAGGCAGGCGACCGGTCGCCAGGCAGAGTCTTCAACGACCGGTCGCCAGTGTTGCTGTTTCATTTTTTCATGCGTTTTTTCAAGATGGCTTCACATGTACTTGTTCCCTACCTAACTCCAAGTGCCTCCAAAGTCTTTTATGGGTTCTAGGAAGTTTGGCAACGTGCCTTAAAAGCTGGAACACCATTGAATGTTGTTTGTTGACTTGTATCAAAGGTTTTCTAGATGGGGGGACAAAGGGTGCATGCTTTATGGCTTGTTTTCGGGTTTGCCTAACGTTTTGTTTAGGTGGGTGGCTAATAGCAAGAACGTGGAGAAGTAATTGCAGCCCTCTACTAAGTCCAAGGCCTGTCTATAAAGAAGAGCATGCAAGGGCAGCTGAAGGTGGGGGTTAAGTTCACCAAGGGAGTGGTCTTTATTCTCCAAGGGGTGATTAAGTTCACAAAGGGTGAGGGTAATACCATCAAGGGTGTTTTAACCATTAAGGGAGGAAGAGAGTGCAATCAGCTCAAGTTAGGAGCTAAGTGTTGGGGTCTTGTAAGTCTAGACACCAAAGGGAGGGAAACACCAAGGGTGAGAAAGTGTTCACAAGTGCATCAAAGTGTTGAGCAAGGGGTGAGAGAGAAAAAAGAGCTTGGGGAGAGAACAGAGTTCTAAGGGGGTTTCTTTGTAAACCAAAGTTGTAACTTATTCTTTCATTAGTGAATTTCTCAAGGGGATCACCAAGAGGATGTAGGCAATTGCTGAACCTCTATAAATTCTTGTGTTACTTTGTGCTTGGTTGGTTTCTCAAGAGTGTGTGTGTGATTCATCCATTATTGTGTGTGTCACAAAGTCCATCAACAACAAGATCATTAGGGGAGGGTGAAAGTCTTGTTTGATTTCCACAACAGTAACTCCATGGTGGCTAAAGCACATGTAGTGGAGGATGGACCAAAGAACAAGAAAAAGAGAAAGCACTCAGGGGAAGGCTCTAGCCAAGGGAACTCAAAGAAGAACAAAGGGTTCAAAGGATAATGCTTTAACTGCAACAAGCATGGTCATAGAGCGGCGAACTGTCTAAGCAAGGGAAAAACCACAGAAGTTCACATGACTGAGGAGGAGAAATTGTCCAATGAGATATCTGATAATAACCTCTCGGCCGTAATCTCTGAAGTGAACCTAGTAAGCAATACCAAGGAATGGTGGGTGGACACTGGAGCTACACGCCACATCTGCTCTGATAGGAGGATGTTTACTACCAATCAACAACTGAACCAAGGGGAGCAATTGTTCATGGGAAACTCATCAGCTTCCAAGGTTGAAGGACAAGGAAAGGTGGTTCTGAAGATGACTTCTGGCAAGGAACTCACCCTAAATCAAGTGCTTCATGTGCCTGACATTCAAAAGAATTTGGTTTCTGGAGCACTGTTAAGTAAGAATGGTTTTAGATTGGTCTATGAGGCTGACAAATTTGTACTCACTAACAATGGGATGTATGTGGGGAAAGGGTACCTGAATAATGGTTTATTCAAGATGAATGTAATGACTATTATACCTTCTATGAATAATAAGAACACAGTTAGTTCGGCTTATTTTCTTGAGTCCCCAAATGTTTGGCATCGTAGACTAGGACATGTTAATTATGATACTATCCGTAGATTAGTTAACATGGATTTATTACCTAAGTTTAATATTGATACAAGTAAAAAATGTGAAACTTGTGTTGAAGCTAAACTTACTAGAACATCATTTCATTCTATAGAACGAAGTACAGAAAGTCTAGATTTAATTCACATTGACATTTGTGATTTAAAGTTTGTGCAAACTAGAGGTGGTAAAAAGTACTTTATTACTTTTATAGATATTGCACAAGATATTACTATGTCTATCTACTTAGAAGAAAAGATGAAGCCTTAGAAATGTTTAAACATTATAAGAGTGAAGTTGAGAATCAACTTAGCAAAACAATTAAGGTTTTAAGAAGCGATAGAGGTGGTGAATATGTAGCACCCTTAGCTGAGTTTTGTGCTCAACATGGAATTATTCACCAAACTACCGCTCCTTATTCACCTCAACAGAACAGTATTGCTGAACGCAAGAACCGTACATTAAAAGAAATGATGAATGCTATGTTGATAAGTTCTGGAGCATCCCAGAATTTGTGGGGAGAAGCTTTGCTTTCTGCAAATCATATTCTCAACAAATTACTTCACAAGAAATTGGAAAAGACACCATATGAATTATGGAAAGGACGAAGACCTTCCTATAAATACCTCAAAGTATGGGGGTGTTTAGCTAAGGTAGCGGTCCCTAATCCTAAAAAGGTTAAAATAGGACACAAAACCATTGATTGTGTATAGGAAACTCTCAAAATCAAATTGAGCATTAGATCCTGATTAATGCTTCTTAAGGAATTACATAATCAAATAGCAAACACACTCATGAATCAAATTACATAAGATTCCACAGTCTCAAAGCAAAACTCACTAATGATCAAATGGCTTCAAATAAAACTTGAGATAGTGATGGAAAATAATTAAGATTTGCAGCCTCACACAAGAAAGCAAGGGTTCTTCTAGGCGCAACTGGGTAAAATCCTTCTGTCTCAGACTAGATTCTGCATGGCAAACAACAAAAGCAAAATGATAATCAAACAGAATTTCAATACAAAATTCTTGTGCTATCGAAACTAACCATTGCAGACCTTTAGTCCATGGACAAAAATACATGGCCTTAACAAACTTGTGGATGACAACAGTTCGTACTAGAATAGTTTATATGATGCAAGACTAGGGAACTCAAGGCATATATAAAAAACGAAAAAGGAAAACGAGGAGACCAAAAAAATAATTAAATAAAACCTTACATACCTCCTTCCAAAACAACTAGGACAAGCTTTCACGACACATCATCCCCAGTGCCATTCACATTCCAAAGAAACTTTGGTATAGGCGTTGTGGAAGCAAAATATCTCATATCCTAGGTCAAATAATTAAGCCAATCAATTTGGGAATTATTTGACCTAACTCGGAGTTACTCGATTTAATTGGGAGTTACCTGATTTAATTGGGATTTAAATCAAATCCCTAATTACACCAACCTCACCAAATCTGGGAAGAATAATTCATTTCCATCTGTGGAAGTATTCTTCTGAAACTCTAGCCTCTGAGGCTCCTATAAATAGATGGCTACACACAACGGTTGAGGTACGTCTACAAATCCTATCTGAAATTCTGCAGAAATTCCCCCTCACAAACCCTAGCATGAGCTGCAGAGTGGGGTTAGATTTGCAAGCTTGCTCCGCAAAACCATTTGCTTTCCAAACCATTGGAACAGAGGTCGATTTGCAAGGTGGCTCCACAAAACCAGACACAACCCAAAGTATCTTTGGTATAGGAGTCAATTTACAAGGTGGCTCCACAAAACCATTCACATTCCGAAGTATAGGGGTCGATTTGCAAGCTGCCTCCACAAAGCCTTTCGCATTCCAAAGAAACTTTGGTATAGGCGTCAAATTGGCAAAAAGTTACAGAAAATCACAAAAACCATCAAAGACATTACAGAGAGGAATCAAAGATACGATATTGATCCCCTAGAAGGAACAAGTTCAGATGACATTAAAAAATGGGTGAAAAACCAAGCAGAGTCTTCCCTTTTTATTAAGGAAGACGAATTTGTGGGGATTGAAGACAAGAAGAAAATATTGATGGGATGGGATGGTTGATGAACGGAGAGCAACAACAAGCAGTTGTCTCTATGGTCGGGATGGGAGGATCAAGGTGTTGTGAATTAAATGACTAACTCACTGCCCTTTTAAGA
>NW_018926639.1:2821-18008 GCF_002207925.1 Prunus avium | reverse complement strand
TCCAAAGCCATCATTGTTACCTAAAGCTCAATTAACTGAAAGATAAACACAAAAAGGATTAAAAGCACAAGTTTAACTCAAAAACATAACCAAATCATAAGCTAGAAGGGTAAGAAATAATATACAATTATGAACCGATCATGGGTCACCCATTCTGGGATTGCTCTAGCCCCCAACTCGCTTAACTTCGGAGTTCCCATGACTCCGAAGCCAGTGAGCTCCCAAAAGGCCTCGTGCTAGATGGAGGCGGGCATGTACATATAAGGCACATCACCCCCTCTCCGTTGGTCGATGTGGGATCTTACAATCTACCCCACTTAGGGGCCCGACGTCCTCATCGGCACACTCGCACCACACGGCAGAGTGGCTCTGATACCAAATTATCACATCCCGGGATCGACTCCGCCGTAGAACAATATTGTCCGCTTTGGGCCCCCCTCTCTGCTCTCATGGTTTTGTTTTTGGGAGCTCACGACAACTTCCCAATGGGTCACCCATCCTGGGATTGCTCTAGCCCCCAACTCGCTTAACTTCGGAGTTCCCATGACTCCGAAGCCAGTGAGCTCCCAAAAGGCCTCATGCTAGATGGAGGCGGGCATGTACATATAAGGCACATCACCCCCTCTCCGTTGGTCGATGTGGGATCTTACACCCATCACTATGAAGGAATTCTGAGCACAATTGCTTTCTGCTGAGCGTACAATAGAGTCACAGGTGATGGCCTTGTCTCATCAAATGTCTGGTCTCATGAGTTCTGTTTCTTCCACTCATGGCTCTAGCTCACAGTCTTCTTCTCTCTCAGCATCGACTGTTGGTATTATTCATGGACAGCCTACATCTTCTCATGGTTTTACTGGTGTGAAACAGTCGGGGCATCCAGGTTTTCGATCGAATTGTTATTCCCAGTATCTACAACCCTCTCAAGGATTTTCTTCAGGGTCTGGCAGAGGCAGAGGCAATTACAATTCATCACCACAGTATTCAAATCCAAGGGGGAATTTTCAGTCACGTCCTTCTTTTGGTTCCTCTGTTCAAAAGTCTCAAGTAATTCCTGAGTGCCAAATTTGCAACAAACGAGGACATACTGCTCCAAACTGCTTCTATCGAGTTCCTGACAATTCTTCTGTGACTAATCCTGTTGTGGAATGCCAGATTTGTAGAAAGAAAGGTCACACAGCCTTGGACTGCTACCATAGAGCTAACTTTGCCTATCAAGGCACTGCACCTCCTGCTCAGCTCCATGCAATGAAAGCTCAAAACTCCCCTTCATTTTCTACTGATGAGTTTTGGATCGCCGACAGTGGTGCGTCTCATCATATGACCAATAATGTGACTCAGTTGGCTCAAGTTGCTCCTTATACCGCTGATGAGAAAATAACAGTTGGAAATGGCGAAGGTTTGTGCATTGCTCATGTTGACAATGCTTCCATTCCTAATATTTCTGGTTCTCTTCGCCTCAATCGAGTTTATCACGTGCCTCAGTTGGCTGCCAGCTTGTTATCCATTTACCAATTGTGTAAAGATAATAAATGCTGGGTGATTTTTGATGACTCATATATCTATGTGCAGGACAAAGCAACGAAGGCTCTGCTGTACAAGGGTCGCAGTAACAAGGGTCTGTATCCAATTCCTCAAGCTCTTGGTGATTTGTCAATAAAGTCCAGTACCAAGTCTTCACCAATTGTGGCTGGTGGGATTGCCTCTACTCCAACAGCTTTACTTGGGAAACCAGTATCTTCAGTTCTTTGGCATCAGAGATTTGGTCATGTGTCCAATGAAGTTCTTAATCAGAAGTTGAAACAGTCTCAAATTTCTAGTGTTTTAGATTCCTCTCAGAGTTTATGTAGTTTTTGTTTGAGTGGTAAAATGCACCGCCTTCCGTTTGCTACTTCACAGTCTCGTTCTTTATTACCTTTTCAGCGATTACACTCTGATGTATGGGGTCCTTCCTCCTCTGTAGCCTTTGGTGGATATAGATATTATGTGTCAATCATAGATGACTGTACTCGATTCCAATGGATTTTTCCATTAATCAATAAATATGAGGTTTTTCCCACATTTGTGAAGTTTCAAGGGTATATTACTAAGCACTTTCAAGCTTCTGTGCAATATTTTCAATCTGATGGCGGTGGGGAGTATAATCGTAAAGCATTTAAAGATTTCTTGGCTTCTAAAGGCATTCTCCATCAGATTTCATGTCCTTATACCCCTCAGCAAAATGGGGTTGCTGAGAGGAAGAATAGGCATATTATTGAAACCATGATTACATTACTTGCTATTGCTGCCTTGAATGACAAGTTCTAGTACTATGCTGCAGCTCATGCTGCCTTTCTCATAAATCGTATGCCTTGTCAGCTTCTTCAAATGACATCTCCATACTTCAAATTGTTTGGTCATAATCCTGAGCTTCATTCATTAAAGGTTTTTGGATCTGCAGTATATCCACTTCTTCGACCCTATAATTCTCACAAGTTGGAGCCACGATCAGCAGAGCATGTATTCCTTGGATATTCTCTTGGTTATAAGGGTGTTATTTGTTTTCATCCTGACACTCATAAAGTGGTTATTTCAAGACATGTAATTCATGATGAAACTCAGTTTCCAATGAAGCATTGTTCAGTATCCTCAACCCAATCTGCTTCTGTCATGACACAATTATCTCCTTCAGCTATATCAGTTTCATTGCCTCATCGATATGTTCCTACCACGGAGTCTGATCACTCTCCTCTCCCATGTTCAAATGAGAATTCATCTTCTTCAGTATCTACATCTGTGGCTCAAGAGGTCTTAGGTTCTGCTCAGACTATGCAACCTATTTTGGATCCTGCGCAATTACAGGTTTTGCTTCCTCTCTCTGTCACAGATGCCTCTAGTTCTTCTTCTCATGTTTCCATTCCACAGCATGGTCATTCTATGCAAACTCGTCTTAGAAGTGATATTAGCAAGAAGAAAGATTTTGGTGATTTTCAATGTTTTTCCACTTGTTTATCTACAATTACTGCTCATGATGAGCCTCATACTTTTCGAGAAGCTAGTACAAAGTCTGAGTGGCAGCAGGCTATGACAGAGGAAATTCAAGCATTACAAACTCAAGGTACATGGGATTTAGTTCCTCCACCCTCTGATAAGAATATTGTTGGTTGTCGTTGGATTTACAAAATTAAAAGACATGCTGATGGACGTATTGCTCGATATAAAGCTCATTTAGTTGCACAAGGTTTTAGTCAAGAACAAGGTATAGATTTTGACGAAACTTTTAGTCCTGTAGTTCGTCATACCACAATTCGATTGATTTTAAGTTTAGCTGCAACTCATAGATGGTCTTTGCGTCAATTGGACGTTAAAAACGCATTTCTTCTTGGTGATCTACAGGAGGAAGTGTACATGAAACAGCCTTTGGGATTCATTGATGATCATTATCCAGATTATGTATGTCGGCTTCGAAAGTCTCTTTACGGTCTTAAACAGGCACCACGTGCCTGGAATGCCAAATTCACTGGATATCTTCCAGCTTTGGGCTTTGTGTCTTCACACTCCGATCCTAGTTTCTTTGTGAAACATGATGGTAGTAATGTGGTTATTCTTTTGCTGTATGTGGATGACATTATCATCACTGGTTCAAGTTCTAACCTTGTGCAATCTGTGATTGATGATTTGGGACAAGTGTTTGATATGAAAGATATTGGCCAGCTTACTTATTTCTTGGGCTTGGAGGTTTCTTATCAGTCCAATGGTGATTTGTTTGTCAACCAAGCTAAATATGCTCATGATTTACTTAAGAGAGCTGGCATGGAAACTTGTAAACCATCAATTACACCTTGTAAGCCTCATTGTCATGTTCTGAAAACTGTTGGTACATTACTTACTGATCCTACAATGTTTCGCAGCTTGGTTGGAGCTCTTCAATACCTCACATTCACACGACCAGATCTGGCATATGCTATGAACACTGTATGCCAGTTTATGACTACTCCTACTGATATTCATATGACTTTAGTTAAGCGTATATTGAGATATGAGCAAGGCACTTTATCTTATGGTTTGACATTTACATCTGGTTCTTCTGGTTCTTCTCTTTGGTTGGTTATAGTGATGCGGATTGGCCTGGGGATCCGTCGCTCTACTACAAGGTACATTGTATTTCTTGGGCAGAATCATATCTCTTGGTCCTCTCATAAGCAATCTTCTGTCTCTCGTAGTTCTACAGAGGCAGAGTATCGAGCTCTTGCCAATTGTGCTGCTGATATCTCTTGGATCAGATATGTTCTTCAAGACTTACATATTGTTGTTCCTAAAGCTCCAATCTTATATAGTGACAATTTATCAACATTGGCCTTAAGTTGTAATCCAGTTTTGCACTCTCGCATAAAGCATTTAGAACTTCATTTTCACTTGATCAGAGAACGAGTTCAGCGTCATGATTTTCGATATGTCAATACTGAAGACCAAGTTGCCGACATTTTCACAAAGGGCCTGCATAGTCCATTGTTTTTGAAACACTGTCACAATCTTAGTGTTGGTCCAGCCACCACTGCGATTGAGTGGGGATGATTGGCAAAAGACATGTATATAATGCTGACATGGCATGCTGAATTGTGTAGTTTGTTAGAAGTTCACGTGGATTCACGTGTTTGTTAAGTCGTAGCTGAGAAGCTAAGTGCTTCTGTCCTATAAATATTAGATACTGTTCATTGTAAAGCAGATGGTAAAAAGAGAGAAAATTAATACAAGAAATTGCAAGCTTCTTCTCAAAGTTTCTTCCTATGTCTTCATTGAACTTTGTTATCACGGACCACTTTGATCATGTACACGTATTTATTGAATTAATGGAATTTTCGGTTATGCGTTACACATGTATTGGATCCCGTACAAGTATTAATTGAATTAGTTGAATTTTCAGTTCATGTATTGAATCCCGTACAAGTATTAATCAAAATTAGTAGAATTTTCAGTTCATGCATTACACATGTAGTGGAATTTTTAGCTGATGGCAACACTCGGTGACACTGACTTCTGCATAATGGACAGCTGGCAGCAAAGTATCAAATGGACTGTACAATAATGAAGAAAGAAGAAAAGTAACCAACTTATTATTATTATTATTTTGGTCTAAACCACGAGGTGGTCCTGGATGAGCCCCAATTATGGGTGGCACCTTTAAGCCTTAACCACAACCTAGACTAATCCCCGCTCACACCGGGTCGGCCCGTAAGGGATAAAGTGCTGGCCAAAGTAGTGACTCCATACGAGAGCAAGGATCGAACTCCTGACCTCTCTTAAGGAATGAGAGTGCCGAACCACTCACACCAACCACCTTGGTTAGTAACCAACTTATTGACTTGGTCGTCTACAAGACTTTATCTTCTCTTTTTTTTATATAGAATTTTTATCACAAATGGTCTCTAAGGTTTGCGAAATTATCTCATTTCGTCACTAACTTTTTTTGTGACACTAATGGTCCTTAAGATACCTTCCTCCACACATCAAAATGGTCACTGATGTTAGCTTCCGTCAAATTTTTTGTTAAATTATTGATGTGGCACATGTGTGGAGCGCATACATCCAAAGGTATAGAGCCACGTGACTTTAAATAAAATATAAAATATTTTAAAACTTAAATTCAAAAAATAAAAGAATAAAAAAAATTAAGTTTTTTTAGGAAAAATTAAAAACCATGCAGCAGTCCCTCCACCTAAAAAAAAACCCTCCTGCATATCCACCAAAGGACATGCGCATCTTCTTCTTCAACCTCCATTTATTTTGATGATCTCCCCTTAACCAATCCAAGGCAAGGGAATGCTCTCTCTTCAACTCCTCCCCACCATCATCAATGCCAAGCCCTCATCGTCCTCCTCCTTCCTCACCCACCAAATCCAAAACCCTAAAACCATCCCTTCTTCCGTCCTCCAACACAATAGGAAGATCCAATTTTCCGGAAACATCCCCCGCGTAGTTATCATCACCTCTGGCAAAGGCGGCGTTGGCAAGACCACAATCACCACCCATGTTGGCCTCTCCCTCGCCCGCCTCGGCTTCTCCGTCGTCTCCATCAACGCCAACGTCTACCTCCGAAACCTTGACCTCCTCCTCAGCCTCATAAGAACCACGTCAAATACACCGTCGCCGGTGTCCTTAACAGCGATTGCAGGCTTGACCAGGCCACGTGACTCTATACCATTTAAAGCCACGTGACTCTACTCCACACATGTGCCACGTCAACAATTTAACAAAAAATTTGACGGAAACTAACGGCATGGACCATTTTGATGTGTGGAGGGTAACCTTAAAGACAATTAGTGTCATAAAAAAATATTATGGACGAAAGGTGATAATTTCGCAATCCTCAGGGACCATTTGTGATAAAAAGCCCTTTTTTTTACAAAATAAAATAAAATTTATACAAACGATATTAGGATTGGAAGAATAGAACATAGAACCTCGAGTGCATAGGTAAACATTTCAACCACATGAGCTAAAAGTCCCTGACTTATAAGACTCAATCCTTAACAAGGAATCTATAAATCCAAATGGTGTGCAAACCCTACAGCCATGAGGTCTTAAATTGTTTTCACAAAACTCCTTTCTTAAAATTCCTTCAAAGAATTGTTAATTTCATATATATAAATATTATAAATAACAAATCTGCCCTTATAATTAATGATAGTAAAAACACAATAAAATAATAATAAATCTACACATTTTCAAAACTCAAAAAAGAAAAAAGTAAACCTAAGCACACATACTCTTGAGAATTTATCAAAAATAGTCAAAACTTAACCCTTAATTTCAAAAATGTCAGTTTTTGTAAAATATTTCAAATATAGCAACAACAAAAAAACTCACCTAAATAGACACAAATGCCCTCAAATTTAAATCCAAAATGCTGCTCCTAGAAAATTACATACTGAAATGCAAATTAAATATAAAAGAGAAGTAAAAACCATAGAAGTTAGGCAAGGAAGTTTAAAGTGCAATATCTGCAGACAGAGGAAACTTTTATCTTGATGTGAATGGAAAAAGTCTGGCTTATGTTCTTATTCACAATTCAGATTCACAATATACAATTTTCTGTTTAATTCACCAACAAAAAAAATGTTGTTTTTCAATGGTTTTTGGATGTCTGCCCTATATGTAATATAATATAGTATGAAGAATAAACGAAGAAGAAACTGAACGAAGAATCAAGGAAGAGCTACACTCACCATTTGACTAGGGCAACAATACGTCTGCAAACGTACGTAGAAAGATTCCTAACATAATAGAGTTTTATTTTTTAGGTGTATGTGGGATTTAAATTTTAGGGCATTTGTGTCTATTTAGGTGAGTTTTTTTTTTTGCTACATTTGAAATATTTTACAAAAATTGACATTTTTGAAATTAGGGGTCAAGTTTTGGCTATTTTTTTATAAGTAGAGCATACTCTTACACCCCCACGGTCTAGACAAAAACCCCAACCTCTTGCCCTGCTGGCCATGGTTGCCAGCGATGCCCTTCTCTCTTTCTTCTCCCTGTCATCTCCTCTCTCTATATCTCTCCTTTCTGTCCTCCGCCTCCCACCAACCATGGTTGACGACGATGACCCTTCTCTCTTTCTTTTCATCCTCATCATCAAAGCCCACATAATATGCACAAAGTTACAATACATGTTTAGCTTGATGGCATATTTAAGACATGTGAAATGAAATTATATGATTAATCCTTTCGTATTAGTAAGATATTTTCTAGAGAGTGTAAAACGACATTGTTTGACTGACACATTACATAATCTACTCATCGAGTGGTGGTTTGCTCACCCATCACCCTTTTATTTTTTAGATGAATTAGTGGGTAAGACAATGACTAAACCAGCTGAACTTGAATTCGATAGAGTGAATAAGTTTTATAACAGGACCCGACCCAAATTCCACTTTGGAATCTGAGCCGAACCATGTGCGTGTCTGACACTTGGCAGGTGCTGGGCACACTTGACCAAACTGCCCTTCTAACTAAGTATCAAGATTCTTTTCAAGTTTGACTCCTATCGGAATTTCGGCAGAGTCTCCTCTGTAAATTGCTCGTTTCCCAATAACTTTCCACCTGTAAATATATCATTAACATAAAAAAAAAACAATTCCCACATGCATCAGAGGAGAATAGCTTTGAATGGCCTCAGGCCTCCATAAATCAAATAAAACATTCCACCCTCTAAAACTGAACTCAACTCTTAGAATACTGAGAATTCTTAATCAACTTCCAATAAAATCCAACTGAACAAATTTTCGGCACTTGATTTTATGGCTGCACCTAGTAACTTTAGGTTGCCTACGTACCCTTACAAAGGGATCAAGCCATACGTAGTTCTTCCAGCCAAACTTATAAGTAATTCAAATCCATCCGTTGAAACTCAAACCAGGGTTATGGGTGTTAGAACAATCTCCCAATTATCCCATGTGCGTAATAAATATACATATATACTTAACAGTAGGAAAACGATAAGATTAATAAAATAGCATTTATTTATAGAAAATCCTTAAATTCTTGTCTCATAAAATCCAAATTTTTAAGTATTAAAATTTCTACTCAAATTACCAAGATGAAACCATCAGTTTTAGTTTAAACCTCCTAAAACTAAAGTATTCTCCCCCCAGGCATACCTCCATTTCTTTATCCGTCAACTTCACCAATTTTTTCCGTCAATTCTAATAATATACCATTAATTCCACGATTTCCTATTTATTTCTCACATTATACCGTATATTCCTTGTGTCATATAATGTGATACATCCTCGCAGCCCTCGGTAACATAAAGTCCACCCGAGCCGCATTCCTCGCAAGCCTCGGAGACACAAAGTCAACCTGAGTCGCATTCCTCGCAGAACTCTGGAGACATGTAGTCAGCCCGAGAACACACATCCTCGCACCACACGGTTCAGGCGTCCCAGAAACTCGTGAGGCATTGTGGTAAATGATAAAACTATTTCAAAGGCAACTGGGGGGAGGTACTCCCGTGATGGGTTTGAAAACCATATTCCAAGATCATAAAAAACTATCCCTTATTCCACAATCCATTTTCAAGCCACTGAGTATATATAAATTAAATTTAAACATATAATAAGATATCTAATTAATTTTCTCGTCCACTCCAAACCAAATAATAAGCCGTTTCCAGCTTTACACAATTACGCATAATATAATATCCTTAGAAAGTAAAACCGATTACATTTAAATTCATAAGCAATAAATCATCCACTAACACACCATCCGATACCTTAATAATAATCCCAATAATAATAATAAATAGATAAATAGATAAACAAATAAATAACTAGATAAGTAAGTAAGTAAATAAATAAATAATAATTTCAAGAGATTCCATCACTTCTAATAATACCAATCTCAAAATCCAACCCTAATCAAAATAATTCACAAATAGTCAAGCCTCATTTATACAGTCGTTTTAGCACTTCTCGAAGAGTAAAACTACCTCGGAAGACTCACGGTCAACCAAGGGATCAAACTACTCGAACTTGGTCAATCGGGCCCATGGGGCCCACGACCTCCGATTTCTGATCCGAAAGTTCCTATGTGTTCCACAAGGTTTAGGATACACGTCCTGCAAGTTTGGTCCGGATCGGACGGTCGGATCGCACACGATCAGATAATTATTGTTTAACGCAAACTTTAAGTTATTGAATCGGAACATCCGGGGCTCCGATTCACGATCCGCGAATTCCTACATGATCTTAGGAATGCCTAGATCAACATATATTAAAATAAAATCGATCCAACAGTCCGAACATGTCGAACCCTGATAACGCCTAATATGCGATATCCGATCGATGATCAAACGATAACCAAATTTCTATCCGAGTATACTGTCGTGGTCGGGACGACATGAGGATGATTTTCGGACTCAAGGACCGGCCAAACGAAGAGCACATAGAGTGGATCAACTTTTGTTCTTGGACCTACCCCAAAAAGTCGACGGAAGTGGCCGAAATCGGAGGCCGAAACCAGCCAAAACTTCTATCGCTTATTTGGCTACAAAAACTCAGAAATTTCTCCTAAATACCACAACCAGCAGCTAGAACACATTGAAAGGATAAGAAAGCATACCAAGTTCGCAAAATTTGGTGGCCGGAGGCGTCCGAACGAGCTCTCGAAAAAACACGAAAAATTCCAGCCTGTTTTTGACAGTTTCCTGCGATGGTAGTGGCGAATCGAGGTTTAGGAGGGGTGGGGCTGGAAGAGATAAAGGAGGGGGTCACTTTGGGTCCGATCCCGTGGCCTGTGTCGGCGGCGGCGGCGGCTCTTGGAAGCCACCGGCTGAAATGAAAATCGGGAGGGGGGTTGCTATCGTGCGAAACCAGAGGGAGCGAGAGAGAGAGAGAGAGAGAGAGAGAGAGAAAAGAAAAATCAGTTTTATGAAAACCAATTTCGAGTTATTTACGGTTATATGACTGAGTGAAATTTGATCGTATCTTTTTTAACCTTTACTTATTTCATACTTTTTATTTTTCCACAATGGTTCAAGGTAGAGCCCACGTCCATGGTAGATCAGGGACCATGGCAAAATATATTGATATTGAGTATAAGTACATTGAATAATTTACCTATAGAAAGAAAGAACCCTAAAGAAAAAATAAAAAAACACTCATAAAAAATAGGAATTAAAAAACGACTTTGTCTTAATGACCGACTTAGAGACCTCATTAACAAACAAAGACTGGGCTGAAGTCCACCTTTTCACATTTGAAAGACGACTAAAACAAAACATTATGTTAATTGTTTATTTTTGCTACATTATTAAAAATTCACGCTTACTTGCCTAGGACGATCGAATACTAGAATAAATAGCGACACTAAAAAAATATAAAACACGACTCTCCTATAATAAAACAATAAAAGACGACTTGCTTTTAAACATTAGACACTCACATCAGACAGCTGCCAAGTAGGTATTGCCTAGTTGATCGATGCAGAAATAAATAAATAGGATGCGATTATCTATATGATGCGATACAATGCGAAATGATCCTATAATAATGTTAGTGTGAAAGAAGTCTAAAATTAACCTACTACCCAATTATTTATTGAATTACTAATTTACTCTAATGTAAAATGACAAAAAGGAATTAGAATGTACTCAATTAATTTTAGGGTTCGTTTAGATTTTCTTTTCCTTGATGTCTCCTGCCTAATGGTTTCCTGCAAGTTAAAGATATAATTAGAAAGAAAAAATGCATGTTGTTCAAAATTTATAGTATCCATCATCAACCAAACCTCAAATAATTAATTGTGGAAATTTGAAAATGGTTGGTTTTTGACAAGTCAAAAGTAGATTTTTTGTTGTCTCCTCTGCTTGATCTACATAGTACTCTCAATTCATACATCAATTTGCTAGGTGAGTCCATCAATGGTGAGGCCCTATTGTTAAAAATGAGAAACTCTCATGCAACGGGAATAACACTTTCTGCTATTTATGGCAAATAATGCAATAACACGTAGGATAACTTTTTCACATGTCATTATATTTTGCTATCCCCATTATAGGTAAGTTTTTTTGGTCAACAACTGAATAAGAAACCCATTTTGGTGTACAAGTTTCCATCTTGGAAAAAAATCAACCCAATATTTTACATTGTTACTGCCTTAGCTAAAAGAAAATATGAGATTTTTCACTCAAAATCTTGGCCGATATGAATTCGTTTCCTTACATTTCAAAAAAGAACTATCAAAAGAAAAAATTTGGGTTCTGGTAACTTACTGTTGGCAGTTGCAAATTGTCAAATACAGAGAAAGTGGTGGCCTTGTTTCAATGATACTAATTTATCCTGATACAAAATGGCCAAAAAGTATTAGGGTGTAGTAAGGGTATTTTTGATAGTTAATTAGGGTGTACGTAGTTAATTTTTTATTTAGTGAATGTAGTATATATTAACCACGACGGTTTCTACGTTATAAACGACGGTAGTTTTTCAAATAAAGATGTGGATAACTTTTTTTTTACGTCGGCATGGATGTAGCTCTTGACATGTAACAGTTTTTAGATGTCTCTATTTTCCTAAAACAGTCGTATAAGGTTGTTGAAGTTTTCCTTTTTTGCTATTTATATAGTAATTAGACGTCAGTTTGTATTTTGGTATGACGTTGTATGTCTTAAAGACGTCGGTTATTTGCCTTCATTACTTTATATATAAAAAGATGGCGGTCGATTTCACAACGGTTTGAAAACCTTCTAGACGACTAAAAATTGAAATAGATGACGAGAATCCACTGTCTATTTCAATTTTTGTAGTAGTGAAGGTAGAGCCCACGTGCATGGTCAGTGGCGGTTCCAGGATTCGAAAGCCGACCGGGCAAAACTTATATAAGAAACTCGACGGTACAAGTGAATTTCATTAATAAACATGAAAAGATACACATAGTAAGGGGGGACGTAATGAGCCTTACCCTAAAATGTAGATTACAAATACAAAAACTAAAATAAAAACAAAAAGTAAATGCGATGCAATGCAATACAAAACAACACTATTTAAATCTAAAATTTAACCCTACGAGGCTTAGAACTCTTAAATTCCTCATTGTTGCTGTATAAACAGGAAGAGTCAACACCAACCGAATCAACTTGTGTCAATCAAATAATAGTTTTCCCCCAAAGTTGTTTCCACCAATTGTTGACATAACTGAGGAAGAGTAGTGATTTCCTTAAAGCATGGAAGGCGTTTTATATCATTTTGAAAATACTTGAGCTCTACTTCTAAAGCTTTCAACTCCTGAGGAAGGAAATCAGCAGGATAAAATTTCTCGGCAAGTTTACTTATATGCTCAATATTAAATGACATAAAAGAATTACGCTGATCCATAGCTGGAACCGCCACTGTCCATGGTAGATCAGGGACCATGGCAAAATATATTGGTATTGAGTATAAGTACATTGCATTGAATAATTTACCTATGGAAAGAAAGAACCCTAAAGAAAAAAATAAAAAACGACTCTCATGAAAAATAGGAATTAAAAAACGACTTTGTCTTTATGAACGACCTAGAGACCTCATTAACAAACAAAGACCGAGCAGTCCACCTTTTCACATTTGAAAGACGACTAAAACAAAACACTATGTTAATTGTTTATTTTTGCTACATTATTAAAAATTCATGCTTACTTGCTTAGGACGATCGAATACTAGAATAAATAACGACACAAAAAAATATAAAAAACGACTCTCCTATAAAAAATAAAAATAAAAAAAGACGACTTGCTTTTTAAACATTAGACACTCACATCAGACAGCTGCCAAGTAGGTATTGCCCAGTTGATCGATGCAGAAATAAATAAATAGGATGCGATTATCTTTATGATGCGATACAATGCGAAATGAACCTATAATAATGTTAGAGTGAAAGAAGTCTAAAATTAACTGAGTATACCCTAGTACCAAATTATTTATTAAATTACTAATTTACTCTAATATAAAATGACAAAAAAGAATTAGGATGTACTCAATTAATTTTAGGGTTCGTTTAGATTGTTTTTTCCCTTGATGTCTCCCGGTAATGGTTTCCTGCAAGTTAAAGATATAATTAGAAAGAAAAAATGCTTGTTGTTCAAAATTTATAGTATCCATCCACAACCAAACCTCAAATAATTAATTGTGGAAATTTGAAAATGGTTCGTTTTTGACAAGTCAAAGTAGATTTTTTGTTGTCTCCTCTGCTTGATCTACATAGTACTCTCAATTCATTCATCAATTTGCTAGGTGAGTCCATCAATGGTGAAACTTTATTGTTAACAACGAGAAACTCTCATGCAATGAGAATAACACTTTTTGCTATTCATGGTCAATAATGCAATGACATGTAGGATAACTTTTCAATATGTCATGGTGTTATTAGCCGGGGATAGCAAACCAGTGCTATCCCCATTATAGGTAAGTTTTATTGGTCAACAACTAAATAAAAAAAAGCATTTTGGAGTACAAGTTTCCATCTTGGACGAAAATCAACCCAATATTTTACATTGTTATTGCCTTAGCTAAAAGAAATATGAGATTTTTCGCTCAAAATCTTGGCTGAGTTGAATTCATTTCCTTAAATTTCAAAAGAGAACTATCAAAAGAAAAAATTTAGGTTCTGGTTACTTACTGTTGGCAATTGCAAATTGTCAAAGACAAAGAAAGTGGTGGCCTTGTTTCAATGATACTAATTTATCCTGATACAAAATGACCAAAAAGTATTAGGTTGTAGCACGAGTATTTTTTATAGTACTAATTTATCCTTAAATTTCAATAATAATGTTAGAGTGAAAGAAGTCTAAAATTAACCTACTACCCAATTATTTATTGAAGAAGTGTTAGCGTAAATAATTATATATATATATAGAGCTTCTATTGAGGGATCCCTAAAATAGAATGTAGACTTAAAAAATAGATAGTTTGGATTATTGGAAAAAAATTCGTAGGGTACCCTAAAGAGTGTCCCTCAAATAAAATTATTTAAGAGATCCCTCAATAGAAGGAGACTATATATATATGATTTTGATGCAAACCTTTGCATGTGCACTGCATATGAAAAGACAATCGGCAGCTGGCAGCATGAGTTTTGATTTCTCAAGAATAAAGAAAGAACCAACAAGTTGACTCAGAAGTCTATAAACAAGATAAGTTGAGAAACCTTGTTTACGCTCTCAGTGATCTTATTTCTGTTTTGGGTTCAACATTACTGCAAGAAAGCCTTTCTCTTATTCCCGTAAATATATAGGTCGTAGCTGTCTTGTGGTCTACTTGTACTACGAGTTCCAGCTTCTCCGATGTAACTCTCTCTCTCTCTCTCTCTCTCTCTCTCTCTCTCTCTCTCTCTCTCTCTCTCTCTCTCTCTCTCTCTCTCTCTCTCTCTCTCTCTCTCTCTCTCTCTCTTCGTTAATTAAGCAGGTCTTTGTTTCTTGTTTTTTCTTTTGACGTAATATATGTGATTGAAAATCATTGATCAGTTGTGTTTTCGAATTAGATTTATTTTAAATTTAAAAGATTGCATTAGGAGTGTTAATTAGTTTTTTTTGGTCGAAAGGAGTGTTAATTAGTTTGAATTCAATTTTTTATAAGTGGTGATTTTCCTACTCCAATTTTATCAACTTACACTCCATTTTATAACTAAAAAAGGAGTGTAAGTGAATAAAATTGGAGTGGGGAAATCATTACCCTTTTTTATT
>NW_018926631.1:0-13016 GCF_002207925.1 Prunus avium | reverse complement strand
AACGAAGCATCAGGTCAGCATCATATTTACTAGTCTTCAGTGCCTGAGAGGATCAACATTTGAGGTGTCAGTAGGTTTAAGGCGCAAAGATAAAACTAAATCACATAGAGGGCATAACTTACATTACGCAGAACTGTCAAATGTTCTTGGGGGTTCTTCCGAGACTGCTCAACTAGCAAAGCCCTTTGCGTACTGGATAAAGCTTTTGTATAGCGTTGCAGTGAAACCAAGTCACAGAACTGCAAGGGCAAAGAAGAATGATAAAGAAAAATTCTAATATTAACCTTAACAAAAAATTTAAAAAGAAAATTCATCACCTCAACTGGAAAGTAAGAAGGCCTCTTTGGTTTCCCAACATTGATGCATGGAAAATCTGCTGACTCGCGCACTGGTAAGTGTTTATAGACAGCAAAATAATCGAAAACCGTAATTTCCTCTCCATCACCATCCTGCCCGTTTTTTGTTTTCAGAAAGAACCTAGACACAAATGTAGAGTGGTAAGATTATTGCAAAGCAGTACTTCTTAGATGGCATGATTCTTATAAGGCAGAAATTAATTACCTCTGCTCTTTGCATGGTTTTTCACTCAATCCAGTGATTCTGTACTCCATGTTAGAGGGATGGGCCGTGATTCTTAGATTTTTTAGCATCCTCTTGGCCTAGTATAAAATAAAAAAGCTCAGATCATGACCGTTGCACAACCAATGTAATGTCAAAATTGAAGGAAACCACGATTACCTTAATCCAATCAATCTGATCATTACTCTTAACATTTTGGTTCTCCGAGAGGAAGTCGAGAACACGACCAGGTTTCACGATCATTGTAGTGGATACATCTGCATTAAAACAAGGACAGTGATGAGCTTGGCAGTAGAATCACAAAACAAACTAGCCTTCTATTTCTTAGAAACTTACCCATGTTCAGAGACAGACCCCCTTGGGTAGCTCGAAAACTTGAGTGGAAACCACTGCAGCTTTGTACACCTCCTCCCAACTTTTTGAAGCTCTGATTGTTATGGAAGAAAGACTGTCGGACAAGGAGACAACCCCTGCAGACAAACAGAATATGATGCACCTAATAAAAAAGTGGACTGCCAGAGGAAAGATACAACAGTGAAATACTTACTGCTTTGCTGCATTCTGCCTTAGTATGATATCAAGTACCCTCACTGCTTCCTGAAAATGCTCCGAGTCCTGACCTCGTAACGCATTCACAATTGCTTGCATTGGGATTTTAGTAGCAAAGTTGATCTGCACCTTTAATGTTTTGGATTGATACTGCTTCTTAACTCTCTTCCTATCCCCTGCACTATCAGTTGGGTTGGAACTGCCTCCGGCGCTTGAAGTCCTCCTATAGGTGTGTGCAAATAGCCAATATCAAATATAAGAGCAAGGGATATTCATTATCAACCACATGATAGTACCTGATTGATGAGATGTCATCCAATACGATCACGAAATCGAGTCTGTTATGAGGCAGAGAGCCAACTGTAAACAAGCTTTTTTCTCCATCATAAGCAAATTCTTTATGTCCCAGCTCCGAGCCATATGTTTCTTTAACTTTGTCAAGAACTTTTCGTCCAATGCCTTTCTCACCAACTGGGGTTCCATCCTCATAAAGCATATCAATCTGTATCATCATAATAACACCAATACAATGATACAAACATCACTATTCCTGCAAATGATAGGGCAAGAGAGAGAGAGTACAAGGAATTACACTATAATGGAAGAAATATCCATCAGACTTGTTCACTCCCACTTTGAAATGGTTAGTTAGAAGTGGAATCCTTTGCCCTTTAGATCCAATACCGGGCCTTGCCATGGGAACACGTTTTGGATTTGATGCTTTCTTCATTAGTTCGAGACGTTTGTCTTCGGATACAATGGGGACAACATTTGGAGGGATAATGGCCGGAGGAGGAGGAAGTGCAACTCCTTCTGGATTTGAAGACTCCATTTCCTAATACCTGCTCAACTACAAGAGTCATAAATAACGTCGTTAGTTAAAACTTTGCCAAACTTGGAAACAATAATCTCTAGCACACCAACGTTGCCAATCTCCACATTGTGCTTTAGTTAGGGAGCAATAAATACTTAACATAAGATGATGCTATTAATACATCATAAGCTGCTTTCAAAGGTAAATGTAAGAAATGAAGGGAAAAACAAAAGGTTAGAGAACCAAGAAGTAGGCTATATCTGACCAACATTTCATAGCGGACACTACTAGAAAATTGAGTAGAAGCCACAGTTTTCTTAGTCACTGCATCTAAATGGTGGCCATTGCTGATGTAATAGCCACAATTACTGTACATCTGTGACACCAAACACATGGCCCCGGGGGACTGTAAAAATGCCAGGGTTGTAGTAGAGCCTATTGACAGTCTATTGTTAAATACAAATAGGATAACTGTTATAACAAAAATGGGTACGTGCAATTTTTTTATTTTTATACTAGCGATATTCTACTTTAATCTAACTACGGGGAGGTGGATTCGAATTCGGATGCAAAGTGGGGAGCATATCCTCTCTAGACAACTTGGCTAAGCCCATGTTTGCGAGTACATGCAATTGTTAAATACAAGCCTTTAAAGAAACACAAGAAGCTATTTAATTATTAAACAAAAATCAATGACATTGACAGGCTCAGTAGACTGCATATATAAAGGCTAAAAATGTTCTGCGGTCAAAACAGAGCATAAAGAACACGGAAAGGAAAAAGGAAATAACTCATCTAATCGAATTTAAGCCAAACCAAAAGTGCATCGTGCATTTAAAAAAAGAAAAAAAAAGAAACATGTATAATTGGGGCTTCTGAATCCAAAGAAACGGGATCTTTAGGGGAAAATCTATGGTATTAATTAAGATTTGGACGCTTTCAACTTAAATAGTTTACACACAAAGTCACTTATTAGTTTTTTACTTCTAACAAAAACCCAAATCCCATATTTCATTTTCCCTTTAAAATCCCTTTTTTAGCCTTTTTTTTATAGTCTTTTTATTTTTTTGCCATCACCTTTTTTTATGGTGTAAATTAATCTAATTTACGGGAGAAGGAACTCAAACTTGCTTGCAATTTACGAGGGAAAAGTTAAATTTTCTGAAAAAACGAACCAGAAAACCTAGTAACAGCTGCTGCTGAGGAGCAACAAAAAACAATTGCATTATGAAGATCTTGAACGACACAGCTGCTTTCGGATGCCAAGAAAATAAAGCAAAAATACAAAAAATACAAATAGAAAAAAACAAAAACAAAGCCCAAGTTAAATAATTTTATTGAGGAACACCCTTTAGGGTTCCCTACGAATTTTTTTCACGATCCAAACCATCTATTTTTTAAGCCTACATTCATAGACCATCTTTGCAAAAATTTAGACAATTCGGAAACTATTTGTGTCCTACAAAATCAATGAACACGGTTCTTCAAGAAAGTACTAAAATTTTAATAACTCAATTGAATGGTCAAATGATATCGGATTCAAGTGATTTTTTATAGAGGTGATCTTTGAATGATTATCTGAAAAATAGACGGTTTGGATTAGCGAAATACAATGCGGTGAGCCCTACAAAGATGACTCTCAAAATAAAGACCTTCGTTTTACTTGGATCTTCCCATTTGAATAACCAACGGAAGAGCTTTTACAAAATTGGTTTGCAACTTTCATCATCTAAAATTGGTGGTTGTTTACTAAACACTGAGGGAGAGAGGAGAGTGCGAAGGAGAAAGAGGGGTCAGGGGAGGGAGGAGGAAAGAAAGAAAAAATTAGAAGAAAAAAAAGAGGTGGAGGGAAAGGAGGAAAAAGGGGGACTGTGCTGTGATGTGGACCCTTTATCGTCTCTCTTATGAATTTTTTTTTATATACAGTAAAAGGCATGAAAAAATAACGGGGAAGAAAAAGTATGAGAGCATATATGAGAATCATGCATAGGAGGGTGTGATTTGTTATGTGATTTGGTATATATATCACACACTCAAAAGTCTCACACAATACACCATTTAATGAAATACATTAAAATCAGTAAGTTTTTGAATACCACAGTACTTTTTCTTATCTATTAAAAGTCCTAACTGAATACCACCGGACTTGTATTGATTATTTAAAAATCCTAATTGAATACCACCAGACTTTTATTGTTTACTTAAAAATCCTAATTGAATACTGTTGTACTTTTAAGCTTCAAAATAATCCATTAAAATCTTAATTGAATATACCCTCCTTAGTTTTTTACTTCTAACAAAAACCCAAATCCCATATTTCATTTTCCCTTTAAAATCCCTTTTTTAGCCTTTTTTTTATAGTCTTTTTATTTTTTTGCCATCACCTTTTTTTATGGTGTAAATTAATCTAATTTACGGGAGAAGGAACTCAAACTTGCTTGCAATTTACGAGGGAAAAGTTAAATTTTCTGAAAAAACGAACCAGAAAACCTAGTAACAGCTGCTGCTGAGGAGCAACAAAAAACAATTGCATTATGAAGATCTTGAACGACACAGCTGCTTTCGGATGCCAAGAAAATAAAGCAAAAATACAAAAAATACAAATAGAAAAAAACAAAAACAAAGCCCAAGTTAAATAATTTTATTGAGGAACACCCTTTAGGGTTCCCTACGAATTTTTTTCACGATCCAAACCATCTATTTTTTAAGCCTACATTCATAGACCATCTTTGCAAAAATTTAGACAATTCGGAAACTATTTGTGTCCTACAAAATCAATGAACACGGTTCTTCAAGAAAGTACTAAAATTTTAATAACTCAATTGAATGGTCAAATGATATCGGATTCAAGTGATTTTTTATAGAGGTGATCTTTGAATGATTATCTGAAAAATAGACGGTTTGGATTAGCGAAATACAATGCGGTGAGCCCTACAAAGATGACTCTCAAATAAACTTATTTGAAAGATCCCTTGATGAAAAATATATTATATATACACACATACAACACGCAAATATGATCTCTGTATACTCAGATCTAGTTGTCAGAAACCAAACAGGAAACCTAGATGCACAGACCATGAAGGCAAAGGCAAACCGACCCACTAGTAATACCAGCGTCAGAGCTCTAAAACAATGGCGGTCGCAGAAGAAAAATAAAAAAAAGAGACCTGTGAGAGTTGTACAACCAAAACTGTGAAAACCCAAGACCCAGCGCCATTTGTCAGAAGTGAAAGACAAACCCACAAACACAGAACAGGAAAATCCAAGAAACCGAAGCAACTCACCAAAAAAGCAATGCCTGGCTAAGACTTTCACGTATCAAGCATAGACAATAAAGACCTATGAGACTATAAAATAGTAACAATTACCACAAATGTATGAAAACCCAAAGAAATTTAGAAAAAAAATGGTTTTTTTTTCCTTTAAAACAGAGAGAAGATAGTGATGACCATCACAAGTGTGAAAAAACTCAAAAGAAAATCCCATGCTTCAGAAACCAAAATCTTTTCTTTTTTTCTTTTTTTTGGGTAAGAAACCAAAAATCTAGAACAATGGCTGGCTCTTTCATGTGTAGTAGACAGACTAACAAAATGAAAGAAAACAAATCGACCCATTACTCAAAACAAAGCATCATAGCTTTAAAACTTTATCTTTTCACGTATGGTAAGCATATAATGATCAGAGGCCAAACCCAACAGAAAAAAAAAATAGAGAAAAAGGTGAATTTGGTGAAGTCTTTTTTATTACGCGGTATTAAAAATGGAATCCCTACTACCTGCTCTTGTTGCATTTGCTCTCTCTCTCTCTCTCTCTCCCCGCGGTAACTGTACGGACGCAAGGAAAGAAGGGCATGTCCAGTAGTGTAGTGACACGTGTCGCGGTCCCCTCAGCTGCCCGTCCCCTTAAATTCTAGTTTCCGGTCTTGACCGCTTTTCAATTCTATTACCACCTTTGTCTGCTTAACGACGTTATGACGAGGTTCATCCTCATTTTTTGAGAAAAGGAGCAAAATATTAAAACATTTCTTTTTTCTTCATGTTTTTTCTTGGGGGTAAATTTAATTTTATCATTTTTATTGGAAAACAGGAATACTAGTTAGAGCATCTCCAACCGATATATCAAATTACGACATAGATATGAAATGACAAAAACTGAAGATTAAAGTTACTCCAACCGAGTAGTCAAATTCTACACGGATGTGAAGGCTAGAAGAGATATGTCAATAATATATCAAAAAGCTTGATGTCAAATATTAATTTAATATTTTTTTAGTCATGGTCCCCACTATCATTTACTCTTTTTTAAAATTTTATGCATTATATAGGCCCCATTTGCTTTTAAAAATATAATAAAATAAGGAAAATGCTTAACAACCTTCTCTCTAACCTTCTTTTTTGGATCTTTTATTTTCTTCTCATGCTATGTATCACTTTCTTTATACTAAAACAATATCATTAATGCATAGCTTTTGTTTTCCAAGATTACCCTTAATAAATATATTGACTTTCATATTACCTTTAATTTATCTAAATTTCTTTTACAAATTGAAAAAATAAAAATAGAAATTAATAAAATAATATTTTGTTTTACCCACCAGCCCCAGCCATACGCCCCATCTCCATCTTTCAAAATATGTTGCTTCTCTTGCCAGCCACCCGTCACTACGTAACATCTTCCTCCCGCCCCTTGTGGCTGGGTTGTTTTTTCAATGTTTTCATATTTCCTTTTTAATGTTTTAATTATTAATATCCTAAAACTGATTTTTTTAATTTTTTTTAATTGAACTTTGAATTTTTTGTAGGAACTGAGGGGGTATTTTATATCATTCAAAATTTGAAATGCTACCAAACTACAAAAGGGTTATCTACTAATGTTTCGGAAATTCATATTGTCAAAATTTTGTGTTTGTTAAATGATTAAACTTTTTTTAAAATAAATTTTTTTTTTTTAATAGTAATCAAAAGAAAGTTATAATACATTCAATAAAGGTAATTTTGGAAAACAATTGCTATGCACTAATGACATTGTTTTAAGTGTAAAGAAAGTGACACATAGCGTGAGGAAAAGGGAGAAAGTCCAAAAGAGAAGGTTAGTGAAAAGGTTGCTAGCATTCTCCATAAAATAATATGGTATTTGGCATTTCGGGTGGAGTTAAATTTTTTCCAAAGTGTCAAATTGTCACATAAGCCATCAAATTCAAATTTAACATTTTGCATTTAACATCTCCCTTGGAGATACTCTTATAAGTTTTACATAAATTTGTATCTTTTCTTAAATTTCAAAGAGACGGATCAATAGCTCATTACTAATAACATCGATATTATCCACAATTTAACCATCTACAAAGCTCAGTAAGTGTAGGGTTTTATCACAAAAGGCCCTGATACTATTAGACTCGGTGTTTTGTATTTATTTGGGTTTGTTTGATTGTTTGATTTGGGTTGGCCCACCACTAGTAACACCGATATTGTCCCCAACTTAACCACATGTTTAGTAATTGTGAGAATTTATTTGAAAGGCCTCTATAGTATTATTAAGAGTGGAACCATTCATTATATGTTGTAATTTATTTGATCAAGTTCTCAATATGGGAATTTATACTCTGCAACACGCTCCCTCACGTGGGACCACTACATAGTGGGCCACACGTGGAGCCACGTCTACATCGGAGTCAAACATTAAAGTCCAACTAGGGTTGATTTTTGGACGGATCGAAATCAGGGGATTCCAATTCCATTCCAAAAAAATTCGAAATTTCTACTTCCATTCCAATTTGGAAAACTCAGAATTTTCGGAAAACTTTGGAATTTACCTATTTCATATATTTATTTGGAAAATTTAGGAAAATCATAGAAAATTTTAAACATAAAATAATTTTGACTAGATACTTTATCATCCATTTCGACAAGATATTACTAATATCAGCATGTGATCAAAATCTGGTTTGTTCTTTTTGATCGGAAATTGGATTTATTTTTTTTTTTAAAAGGTGCTTCTTATTAAGAAATAAATATGAAAACCCTAAAAGAAGGCATCACACAAGTGTTTTATCAAACCAAACCAAAAATATGAGAACCGTGGGTGCTCCTGTCTACTTTTCTTTCAAACTCTCTTAGGCTCCGTTTGGATGAGGGAAAATAATTTGGAATTTAACTAAAAGTCGGGAATTTAAGAGGAGAAATTGACAATTCCCTTGTTTGGCAACTTAAGTGCGGAATTTATTATGACACGTAGAAAAAATCGTGAAAATTGAGGCATCAAATTCCTGAGTTTAATTTCCACCAAAATAGGCGTCATTTCACAATTTCCATAGTGCGGGAATTCATATTTTCCAGTGCGCCAAAACTTATATAAAAAAAAAAGCACCAAACTTTTCATTAAAAAAAAAAAAAAAACTGCCCCAAACTTAAAAAAAATACAGGGCCAAAAACCTATGATAAAACCCTGGAAAACAGAGATTGCGAGTCTTGTCGCTTAAAGGCATCATAAAAAAGCTACGAGCCAGAGAAGTAAGGAGAAGGAGTTCTTCTTAAAGGTAAATATATTAAAAGCTATTTTTTTTCTTTTCTGTTTAAAAAAAAAATACTTATAAGATTTTTATTTAACTTTGATTATTTATTTGGTAGTCTCATGATGATAGTAGAGGTTTTCGATTTAAAGTTATAGAAAATTGGGATGATATAATAGATTTGTGTGGCAAAGATAGAGCTATTGGAGATGGCTCTGAAACAGGTGCATGTGCAATTGAGGTTATGACTCCTACTAATGAAGTTGATCATGTTGACTTGGATGGTGTTACAAAAGATTTAGAAGATATTCATGTTATTGATGATATTTCACCAACCTCAACAAATGGTCAAAAGAGAAGAAATCATGCATCAAGTTCTTCTAATATTCTTCCTACAAAGAAAAGAGGTGATGTCAAAGATGTTACTGTTGATTCAATTGCTAGAATGGTTTTATCATTTGAAGAGTTTATCCGTGCTGATACTAAGAACCTTGATCTAGTAGAGGTATATGTTAAGCAGTACCATGTCTTAGTGAAAATGAACAACTCAAAGCATGTGCTTGGCTGATAAAAAATGACAAACAATTTCAGATGTTGAAGGCATATGTTGCTGATGTTTATTGCACGTAGGGAGTGATTTGGTTTACTAATATACTCTGTTTATTTAAGTTGAGTTATTTAGTTCATCAAACGATAAGTTATTTTATACTTCGAGGAATACCTTCTATGTCGGTTATTAGTTTTTTTTTCTTTTGAAATATTTAATTTCTGTGTCAATTACAATTTACATGAGCTATCCAAACATTGAAATTTTCAATTTCTGTCATTTACAAAATTCGATAGACATAAATCCAAATACTGAAATCTTCAATTGCCAGAAATTGAAATGACGGAAATCTAAATTCCGTCATTTTACAATTCTATGTAATTTGCAATTCCTTCATCCAAACGGAGGGTTAGGGTTTGTGTTGGGAGTGATTCTGGAAATGCCAATAATCACTTTTATAGATAATCACTTCTCCAAATAATCACTTTAAGTGATTTTATAAAGAATCACATGGGAGGTGTTTCTCCCCAAATCACTTAAAATCACTAAAAGTTATTTTTTTTAAAAAAAATAAGCACGAGGGAAATGCTTCTTCCTATAAGTGATTCTGGCTTTTTTAGATTTTTTTTTTTTTTAGACGAATGCCTATATAGAACCACTCCCAAGCGAGCCCTTAATTAATAGCTAACTTCAAACAATCTTTGGAAGGCATTATACATGTGCTTTCACACTTTCGTTAGGTTTTTCTAATGTATTTTTTGGGGCACCATTGTCGAGTTTATTTGTGAGAATTGGGCCCAACAAATTGGTGGTTTCATAGAGAGCCAATCATGCTTAAGAAAGAATCGTTTTTAACTATGATCAGCTCTACAACCACTTGATGGAAATCTATCAATTTTCATGTGAAAAATGAATTTTTTAGATTTATTAAATAATATTTGTAATCAATGCTATTTGTCAAATAAAAAATAATTTTCTATTTTATTACTGTGATTGGTAGAAATTGATCATGGACATAACTAGGAGTGCTTAACTAGGAAACGGGTCATCTCTGCGTTTAATAATAGTGCGCAAACCTATTTAAATGATTGGGACTATAAAGAAACAAAGAAAACGAAGGAATTTCAAATTATTCTTTGGATATAGTTATTTCAAAATCCATTTTGAATATACGAGATCATCTAGTTAGTTCATATACATTTAATCTAATTGGGTTCTTGTTTTTTAAGCAAATCGTTGTCAAATCCAAATCTTTTCTTTCATATCAATCAATCCAAATGGAGCCTAATTAATACTGTACACAGTCTACATATTGCTGGAAAATAGCAATAAATAAGAAGGATGATTTGGCAGCATTATTTCAATTTTTATTGAACAAAAATGAGAGGCCACTTCCAATTTCTCAAAAAAGTGATTGTGTGATGAGAGGCCAAGCTAGGCAGCACGCTGTGGTGTGATGGCTCTTGACCTGTGAGGTTTAGCATTCGTACCTAACACCCCAATCTAATACCAAGTTGAGGTTTGCTACCCACCCATTGAGGATGGGCTGCCCTACTAACCCGAGGGTAGGGGGCGTGCCTTGTGCGACTTCACCAAGGTGAACAGTGCAAGACCACCACACCTTACCTAACAAGGCTTGCTCAAATAACCAATCATTTTAATGCTCTGCTTAGTTACAAACCCACACTACTAGGCTCGGAAATTACAAGATGTCATGTAAGTCCTTATAAGCATTTGTATTATTGCTTCTTTTTCCAATGTGGGACTTTACAATAAGCCAATGCCATCATTAGGAATGAGCAGCCAAGAAGGGATTTAAGTACAGGAAGTGTGTCCCACTTGGGATGAATTGATTCATTAACAAGTCAACGGCAGAAGTAATCATATCCAAACTAATATTTAATTAGATTATTATCGATTCATATAATATTATATGATTCATTGATTCATCCATATTACTTATATATACAGGAAAACACAAAAGAGTAGCTACCAAATTAGTGGGATCATTTCCGGCGCAGCTTTCTTAATACATATGCCTTCCATGTATATGCATCCATATATACTATAAAAACATTTTCTTTAAATCTACACCATGTATATAATAATATAATATCATATACAAACATCCCTTATATTTATATCAACCTAGTTACTTACTGCATGCATGTATCATCAAGACTATAAATACCCTACAATGTTCAAGTTTTCTCCATCAACAACCTCTTAATTCCTACAGCTTCTTCTCATTCCAACAACATTCAACTTCACTTGCTACCATCGACATCATCGTTTTACTTCTCTCTCTCTCTCTCTCTCTCTCTCTCTCTCTCTCTCTCAAACAGAAAAGGAAAAATAGAAAAGTAGAAAATGGCTGAGGTTACAACAAGTTGTTTTAGCAGAGTAGCACTACTCATCCTATATATCCTACACCAATCATGTGTTTCTGAGAGTACATTAATTTTCAATGTCCTAAGCTTTGGAGCCAAGCCTAACGGTGTAATAGATTCTACACAAGCTTTTCTGGATGTATGGACTGCAGCATGCGCCTCCTCTGATTCCACTACTATACGTGTACCAAAAGGGAGGTATTTGCTTCGCAATGCTATGGTTTTTAAAGGCGATAACTGCAAAAGCACAGATATTACTTTTCGGATTGATGGAACATTGATAGCTTCGTCGGATTACCAAATCCTTGGCCAAGCTAGCAACTGGCTAAGCTTCGAAGGAGTTACTGGTGTCTCCATAATCGGAGGTGCTCTTGATGCTAAAGGTACCGCCTTGTGGGCATGCAAGTTAGCTGGAAGTACCGATTGCCCCAGCGGAGGAGCCACGGTTAGTAATTTACGCTTTCTTGTCGATCAAGTGAAATCTTGTTTAAATTTGTTGTCTAACTTACCCTACCAGTCTCTTCGTGTTCTATTGTTCCTAAATTCTGACATTTTTGTTCCCACTGATACGCAGAGTCTGAGTTTCACAAACTCCAAAAACATTAACATCAATGGACTAATGTCATTGAACAGCCAGATGTTCCACATTGTGATAAACGGCTGCCAAGATGTTCGCATCCAAGGGGTCAAAGTCAGTGCAGCAGGCAATAGCCCAAACACTGATGGCATCCATGTCCAATTGTCAAGAAATGTTGCAATTTTCAACACATCCATCAAAACTGGAGATGACTGTGTCTCGATTGGCCCCGGAACAAAGAACTTGTGGATCGAGCAAATAACTTGTGGTCCTGGCCATGGCATTAGGTCAGATTTTATAGCTCTTGCATTGCATTGCAATGCTTATATATGAAGTTTTATTATAGTTGGCTTATGCATACATGGGTGTGGTGAGTGCAGTATAGGGAGTTTGGCCAAAGACTTGGAAGAGGAAGGGGTCCAAAATGTGACAGTGAAAAATGCAATTTTCAAGGGCACTCAAAATGGTTTGAGGATTAAGTCTTGGGCGAGGCCGAGCAACGGGTTTGTTGAAGGTGTTCAATTCCTTGATGTCCTAATGTTTAATGTCCAAAATCCTATTGTAATAGACCAAAACTACTGCCCGCACAGCATCAACTGCCCCGCTCAGGTAATAAATTTATAATCGCAATATAGTAATTGAGCATGTACTTATCATAAAGATATGTCTTGACTAAATGTCTCATGCACATTTCATATTGTTCCAATATTATAGGTGTCGGGTGTGAAAATCAGTGATGTCGTGTACCAGAACATTCAAGGAACATCAGCTTCAGCAGTTGCAATAAAATTTGATTGTAGCGCAACAAACCCGTGCAGTGGAATAAGACTCGAAAACGTGAGTTTAACCTTCAGGAATCAAAAGGTTCAGTCACATTGTGCCAATGCAAATGGAAAGATTGTTGGCACTGCTCAAGCAAATAGTTGTTTGTAATACTGAGGCATGAAATACACGTACATATGCTCTACACACATAATGCTAGCGAGTATAGGTGCATTAATATTCTTTTTGTTGTATTTCTATTATAAAAGCAGGAATGTTATGTACAT